>WQNJ02000437.1:0-75986 GCA_016584745.2 Phylloscopus trochilus trochilus | reverse complement strand
GGTTTTTTTGAGGTTTTTTGGTGTTTTTTTTTTAATGAGCACCCCGGGCTGTAGAGCAGCTGTCACCTGAGATGGGGAGGAATCAAGGGGTTTTAGGGAAAACCTTATCCCATAATGGATGTTCTTGTATCCCCTAAACCTCCTCCCAGCAGTCGTGAAGGGCACGGCCCTCGGATGAGCCAACCACTGATTTTTGGGGCAGCGATTCCGTCGTTGGCTGTTCCTTTTTCCCCTTAAAAACCTGGTCCAGGATTGAAGCCAAGCTCCTCTGCCACCAAACTCCTCGGAAATCCCACAGCGAGGGCAGGATGGAAATTTCCAGGGAATTCTGAGCCCTCCTTGCCTTCAATATGGAAAAGAAAAAACCACAAATGTGCTCTGCTGGTGCAGGACTCCGAGGTCTTGGGCAGAAATTTGCTTCTACGAGTCCCCTGCCAAATTTGACAGCACGGGTCCCTCAGCCCTGAAATCATCCCCTCAGCTTTTTAAAGCAAAATAAAATAAAATAAAAAAAATTCTGCCTCCATGGGCTCTTTTTGGAGCCTCCAAGGGGTTTTCCTGGTGTTTCAATGTTTGTGTCCTGATCCAGCACCACTCACCAAACTGAGCCTCGCTCCCCTCCTGCTCCTGGCAATTAATTTAAATTTAAATTTAAATTAAATTTAAACCCGCAGCGGGTACAAATATCAAGCCCGGCCCTGGAGGAGCAAATCCCTGGGGGGAAATAGAGGGAGAAAGAGGAGAAAACGTGCTGGAATAATCCCCGGGTTCCCTCGGATTTCCGTGGATGCTGATGTGCTCCTGGGGAGGGCCGGGACAACCTGCCTGGGTTTGCAGCCTCCAAAAAGCCCCAGAAAAGCCCAAAAAAAGCCAAAAAGGCCCAAAAAAGCCCAACAAGCCCAGTGGGAACGTTCACCTTGCGGGTGAAGGGGTGCAGGGATGAAATCGTGTGGGAAATGCAGTGGAGAGAAGAAGAGAAGGAGAAGAGAAGGAGGGGATTTCAAGGAGAGGAGATTTCGAGGAGAGGAGATTTCGAGGAGATTTCGAGGAGATTTCGAGGAGATTTCGAGGAGAGGAGAGGAGAGGAGAGGAGAGGAGAGGAGAGGAGAGGAGAGGAGAGGAGAGGAGAGGAGAGGAGAGGAGAGGAGAGCGCTGGAGCCGTGAGTCAGCTCCCATTGAAGTCGCTGCCAGAGCTGCTTTTGATTTAATCAGGATCAAACCCTCTGGGATTATTCTCGCTTCCAAACTGGACCGGGGCTCTGAAGTGGAGAAACCACAACGCTTTTGCGGGGCTGCTGCTGCTGCTTTTTCTTGGGGTTTTTTTTCTTTTTTCTTTTTTCTTTATTTAATGAATTTGGCTCGGTGCCCAAACCGGAGCCCAAACCCGAAACCCTCCCGTTTCAGGGCTTTTGGAGCGCGCTTGGAACATCTGGCACAGCTGCTGCTGTGAGCCCCGGGCAGCAGCACAACCCCGCTCCTGTTCCCGTTCCAAAGGGAGCGCAAAGCCCGGGAATGGGGCAGCGCTGCCCGAGCTGGGCTGGCAGCGCCTTCCTGCCAGAGATGGGGGACGGGGATGGGCGGGATCCAGAGTGATCCCGTTTTCCTGGGGGGGAAAAAAAAAGGCAGGGATGAGGGAAAGCAGCGGGCACAGCTCCTGGAGCTCCACGGAGGAGCCTCCTCCTGCTCCTCTTTCCCTCCTTCCTCCCTGCCTGTTAAATCCCAATGAATGCGCCCCAAACCGGGGAGGTTTGCAGCTCCCCACCCTGAATGGGATTTGTGGGATGGGTTCGGCAAATGGGAATTCTGACCCCGGATGGAGCCGGGGGTCTGTCCAAGCTGCATTTCCTTGCCTGGCACCACCGAGCTGAGAGTCCTTCCCCCTTTCCCAGAAAAGATCCTGGGGGGTGGCAGAGCGAGCCCCAGACCTGCTCAGGATCCCGGATCTGAGTTCAGATCAACCAGACCCGACCTCTAAATCCTCGGGTTTATTCCAAGCCGCGGGAATTTGTAACTTTTTTTTTCCTCTGGAAATCCTTCTCCAGCACCTTTCCCGATTCCCTTCCGGGCTCTGAGGCTCAGCGCTTCCATCCCTGAGACACCCAGAGCTCGGAATTGTCCCCGGGACCCGGGGGGATCAACCCCGCAGTGCCTTCACCCCCCTGACGTGCCCATTAAAACCGAGATTAAAGCAGGAGTTAGGCTGCCTCCTCCCGTTATGAAATCTGAAAAACAGGATTGAGTTCGGAGCAGGGAGAGAAGGGGAGGAGGGGGCGGGGGGACGAGGAAAACCGCGGCACACCTGAACCGCGGGGGTTTGGGGCGCAGCTGAAAGGTTTGGAGAGCTGATTTATTTTATTTAATTTTTTTTTTTTTTTTTCCCGAAGGTGAGCCGTGCAGGTGAGGGGAGAGCTGAGGAGGCGGCAGGCGAGGCTCCTGGGCTGAGGGATTTGCATGCGCCTACGTGAGCGCAGGGATGAGTCCCGGGGCTCGCACGTGCTGGGCCGGGAGGGAGGGAAGGGAGGCAGAGGTGAGAGCCGGGGCAGCAGCCAGAGGATCCCCGCCAGCCCCATCCCCTCCATCCCCAACCCCTCCAGCCCCATCCCCACCCCCGCCATCCCCATCCCCTCCAGCCCCATCCCCATCCCCTCCAGCCCCATCCCCTCCAGCCCCATCCCCATCCCCTCCATCCCCATCCCCTCCAGCCCCATCCCCATCCCCTCCAGCCCCATCCCCTCCAGCCCCATCCCCATCCCCTCCAGCCCCATCCCCTCCATCCCCAACCCCTTCAGCCCCATCCCCATCCCCGCCAGCCCCATCCCCATCCCCGTCAGCCCCATCCCCACCCCCGCCAGCCCAAACCCCTCCAGCCCCTTCTCCATCCCCGTCAGCCCCATCCCCAACCCCTCCAGCCCCATCCCCTCCAGCCCCAACCCCTCCAGCCCCATCCCCAACCTCTCCAGCCCCAACCCCTCCAGCCCCATCCCCATCCCTTCCAGCCCCATCCCCTCCAGCCCCATCCCCTCCAGCCCCATCCCCTCCATCCCCATCCCCACCAGCCCCATCCCCAACCCCTCCAGCCCCATCCCCGCCAGCCCCATCCCCTCCATCCCCATCCCCATCCCCTCCAGCCCCAACCCCATCCCCTCCATCCCCAACCCCCTCCAGCCCCATCCCCATCCCCTCCATCCCCATCCCCTCCAGCCCCATCGCCACCCCCGAGCCCCTCAAAGCCGCCCCTTTCCCCCCATCTCCCCAGCCCCGGGAGCAGATTTCCTAAAGGGCAGGTGATTTTTTTTTTTTTTCTCTCTCTCTTTAGGACGGCGCTGTCATTTCCTCGAGCTCCAGGATCCACAGCGTAGTATACATTAACTCATTTCTATTAATTAATTTCTATTAATTAATTTCTATTAATTCATTTCTCTTAATTCATTTCTATCAATTCATTTCTATTTATTCATTTATATTAATTGATTTCTATTAATATATATTAATTCATTTATAACACAGAGGAAGCCTCCCCCACCCCGCCCCCGCCTCCCCTCCCTTTCCCACCGCTCCTCCGAGGATGAACTTTTTGCTCGTTGTTCTTTGGCAGGTTCTTTTAATGGGCTGGAGAGGGGAGAAAAAATAATAATAATAATAAAAAAAATTATTCTTCCTGTGAAGTTGCAGTTTCGTGGGGCTTGAATGAGTCCAGTCCTCCCCTGGCTCTGCCCAGCGCCGCGATTGGCTCGGCAGCCCGGGGGGGGGACCGATAAGGGCGGCTATAAAAGCCTGGCAGCTCCCGGTCCCCCAGCGAGCAGGAGCCAGAGGGGCCGCCCGGATCCTCCGCACATCGCTGCGCTCATCCCCGGCCTCGCCGCGATCCTCCCTCCTCCTCCTCCTTCTTCCTTCCTTCCTTCCCTCCCTCCTGCCAGAGCGTATCCAGCTCCACATCTTTGCTCGAGCCCGGAGTGCGAGAGGAGAGGCGCACACCCCCCTCCGAAAAAAAAAAAAAGAAAAGGAAAGAAAAAAAAGAAAAAAAAAAAAAAAAAAAAGAGAGAGAGAGGGAAAAAAAATCAAGCCAGTCAAAAAAAGGGAAAAAAAAAAAAAAAAAGGAAAGAAAGAAAAAAAAAATCCCGACCCAATCCCACTCTTAGCGGAAACTTGTCAGAGAATGCTCCTAAAGTCCGGTTTGCTGCTGCTGCTGCTGCTCAGTGCGTCCGCGTCCTACGAAGCCGAGCAGAATGACTCTGTGAGCCCCAGGAAAGCGCGGGTGGCAGCGCAGAACTCAGGTAACGCCGGCGCGCAGGGCTCGGAGCCGCGGTGCCTTCAACGGTCTCAGATTGCTCTGCTGCTGATTTTTCTTCTTTTTTTTCTCTTTTTTTTCCCCCTTTTTCCTTTTTCTTTTAATTTTTTTTTCCCCCATTATACACTTCCCGGCTGGCAGCACGGATGCTCCTCTCAGGATCTCCTGTAGGAGCCGGGATGCCAACCCAGGCTCTCCCCGCCAGCTCCTCAAGGAGTTCCGTGCACTTTTTATCATTTTTTTTTAATTATTATTATTATTCTCCTGCTTGCATGCCTCCCTCTCCCCTTCCGCTGCCCCGGGCGTTAAATCCCCTCGGCTTTTTTTTTTTTTTTTTTTAGGAAGTTGATCAATTTTTGTTCTGCCACTCAGAGAGGGGAGAAGGCAGCAACCTAGAGACTGTCCCCGTCTCGGCTTGTCACAAAAAAAAAATTAAAAAAAAAAGCATCGGTGACATTAACAAACTCGCTTTCACAATGGAGAAGGGGGAAAAAATAATTAAAAAAAATTAAATATTTAAAAAAAATAATTTGCAAAGTCTGGACTTTGCCGCTTAGATAAACTCGGAGACGTTGCTCCAGAACAATGGGAATAATAATAATAATAAAAAAAAATTAAAAAAAAAATCTGCTTTCCACCGCAAAGATGTTAAAGCTCCGGCTCGGCGCTCATTAACAGCCGCTTTAATTTAGATCCGCGAGGCTCTGCGGCGTTCGGAGCGGGGCGTTCGCTCCATTTGCTTTTTTGTGTTTGGTCGCCATAGGAACGCGGGCTCTCCCTCTGCCGGGGGCAATCGGAGCCCCGCGCAGCCCCAGCCCCGGGGCCGGCCGAGGGCTCGAACTGGAACCTGTTGGGAAGCCAATGACGGGGCTGCCTCGAGCTGCGGGAGGTGCTGATGAACCTGGGCCGGGGATGAATGGCCAAATATTCCTCCCTTCGGGCGCGTCAGCAGGAGCGCGGAGCGGCGAGGGGTTAACTGGGGGGATTTATTTATTATTTTTATCAATATTATTTCTCCTTTTTTTTTAAATATTATTTCTCCCTTTTTTTCGCTATTATTTCTCCCCTTTTGTCAATATTATTTCTCCTTTTTTTATATATTATTTCTCCTTTTTAATTTTTTTACAATATTATTTCTCCCTTTTTTCCCCCCAATATTATTTCTCCTTTTTTTCCAATATTATTTCTCCCTTTTTTCCCAATACTATTTCTCCCTCTTTTTTTTCAATATTATTTCTCCCTCTCTTTTCCCAATATTATTTCTCCTTTTTTTTCCCCCAATTTTATTTCTCCCTTTTTATTTTTTTCAATATTATTTCTCCCTTTTTTTTCCATATTATTTCTCCTTTTTTTCCAATTTTATTTCTCCTTTTTTATTTTTTTCAATATTATTTCTCCTTTTTTTTTCCATATTATTTCTCCCTTTTTTCCCCAATATTATTTCTCCTTTTTTATTTTTTTTAAATTTTATTTCTCCTTTTTTCCCCAATATTATTTCTCCTTTTTTATTTTTTTTTTCAGTATTATTTCTCTTTTTTTTTTTTTCTTTTTTTTTTTTTTTTGAGTGGGAGGTGGGAGGGAGGAAATCCCGGTTCTAAAGAATTCTCTTTCGAGTCCAACTTATCTTTAACGAGGTGTGTTCTCTCCCGGTAAATCCTCGCTTTTCCCGCACCTCGGGGCTGGATCGGGGTTTTTTTTCCCCCCTCCCAAGGAATGTCTGGTAACGCGAGCTGCAAAAAGCAGCGAAGGTGCCTCGCCCGGCCGCGGGAGGGCACGGATGTTGGGCTGGCCCAGCCAGGTTAATCCCGGCTGATTTCGGGGGCAATCCTGTGGCAAATTCTGCTGATTCACCGTTCAGAGGCACCGGCTCTGCTGGGGGAGGGAGCCGGGGTGACACCGATACCAGGAGATCTCGGCACTCAGGGTTTTCCCTCCTCATAAAGCCTGAGGAGATCTCATCACTCGGAGTTTTCCATCCTCACAAAGACCAAGGAGATCTCAGCACTCAGGGTGTTCCATCCTTGCAAAGATTGAGGAGGAGATCTCAGCACTCCAGGTTTTCCCTCCTCACAAAGCCTGAGGAGATCTCAGCACTCAGGGTTTTCCATCCTCACAAAGATTGAGGAGGAGATCTCAGCACTCAGGGTTTTCCATCCTCATAAAGATTGAGGAGGAGATCTCAGCACTCAGGGTGTTCCATCCTCGCAAAGATCGAGGAGATCTCAACACCCAGGGTGTTCCATCCTCACAAAACCCAAGGAGGAGATCTCAGCACTCGGGGTTTTCCATCCTCACAAGATTGAGGAGGAGATCTCAGCACCCAGAGGAGTTTTCCATCCTCACAGAGCCCAAGGAGGAGATCTCAGCACTCGAGGTTTTCCCTCCTCACAAAGACTGAGGAGATCTCAGCACTCAGGGTTTTCCATCCTCACAAAGATTGAGGAGGAGATCTCAACACCCAGGGTTTTCCCTCCTCACAAAGCCTGAGGAGATCTCAGCACCCAGAGGAGTTTTCCATCCTCACAAAGACTGAGGAGGAGATCTCAGCACTCAGGATTTTCCATCGTCACAGAGCCTGAGGAGGAGATCTCAGCACCCAGAGTTTTCCATCCTCATAAAGATTGAGGAGGAGATCTCAGCACTCAGGGTGTTCCATCCTCACAAAGACCGAGGAGATCTCATCACTCGGAGTTTTCCCTCCTCACAAAGATTGAGGAGATCTCAGCACCTGGAGTTTTCCATCCTCACAGAGGCTGAGGAGGAGATCTCAGCACCCAGAGGAGTTTTCCATCCTCACAAAGCCCGAGGAGATCTCAGCACTCAGGGTGTTCCATCCTCACAAAGATTGAGGAGGAGATCTCAGCACCCAGGGTTTTCCATCCTCACAAAGCCCAAGGAGATCTCAGCACCCAGGGTTTTTCCATCCTCACCCCTGCTCCTTCTTCAGAGGGAGTTGGGATAAGGATGTGTTTGGATTCTGGAAGTTTAGATTTTAAGGTTTAAGGTTTTAAGTGAATAAGCATTTAAAAGAATAAGGTTTTAAAGTGAGAACTGGGTTGGGATGGAGGTTGGGGTCCTCACCTAAGCGAGGAGCAGGGGGTGCTGCCTCTTAATCCCCGTGTGAGCGTCGATGGGGTTTGGGAGTTGGAGTTTCTGTTCCTTGGGGTGCTGGATGTGTCTTCAGAGAATCCTGGGATTGTAGACTCCTGGATTTATAGAGCCCTGGGATTGTAGAGTCCTGGGGTTATAGAATCATGGAATTATGGAATTACAGAATCCTGGAACGGTTTGGGTTGGAAGGGACCTTTAAAGCTCATCCCCACTATCCCAGGGTGCTCCAGCCTGGCCTTGGGCAATTCCAGGGATGAGGAGTTCACAACCTCCCTGGGCACCCTGTGCCAGGGCCTCGCTGCCCTCCAAGTAAGGGATTTCTCCCAAATATCCGACCCAAACCTCTCCTCTTCCAGCTCAAACCCATTCCCAGCTGCTCTACCACTGGGCACATAAGAAGTCGCTCTCCCACTTTTCTCTCATCCTCTTCTCGGCACCGGAAGGGGCTCTGAGGTCTCCCTGGAGCCTTCTCCAGGCGCAGCTCTCCCAGCTCAATCCTATGGCAGATTTTGGAGCATCAGGGATGGTCTGGCTGTGCCTGCTTGGCCACGGTGCCGGGGCAGGATTTGGCTGTGGGATGGGATCCCTGTGCTGACATTCCCGTGCCTCTCTCCAGTGCTGGAGCAGGATCTGGCTGTAGGATGGGATTGGTGTCCATGTGCTGACATTCCCGTGCCTCTCTCTTGGTACCAGAGCAGGATTTGGCTGAGGGTTGGGATCCCTGTGCTGACATTCCCGTGCCTCTCTCCCGGTACCAGTGCAGGATTTGTCTGTGGGATGGGATCGGTGTCCCTGTGCTGACGTTCCCATGTGGATGGGATGGGAATCCTGTGCAGGATGGGATCCCTGTGCTGACATTCCCGTGCCTCTCTCCCGGTACCAGAGCAGGATTTGTCTGTGGGTTGGGATCCCTGTGCTGACATTCCCGTGCCTCTCTCCTGGTACCAGTGCAGGATTTGTTTGTGGGATGGGATCAGTGTCCCTGTGCTGACATTCCCGTGCCTCTCTCCTGGTACCAGTGCAGGATTTGGCTGTGGGATGGGATCCCTGTGCTGACATTCCCGTGCCTCTCTCCCGCAGCAGAGGTGGTTCGCTGCCTGAACAGTGCCCTCCAGGTGGGCTGCGGCGCCTTCGCCTGCCTGGAGAACTCCACCTGCGACACGGACGGGATGTACGACATCTGCAAGTCCTTCCTCTACAGCGCCGCTAAATTCGACACTCAGGTACAGCCAGGGCACAACCAAACCGGGCCAGGAGTGAACCAAACCCGGCTGAGAATGAATAAAACCTGGCCAGGAGTGAATCAAACCCGGCTGAGAATGAATAAAACCTGGCCAGGAGTGAATCAAACCCAGCTGAGAATGAATCAAACCCGGCCAGGAGTGAACCAAACCTGGCCAGGAGTGAACCAAACCCGGCCAGGAGTGAATCAAACCCGGCCAGGAGTGAACCAAACCCGGCCAGGAGTGAATCAAACCCGGCTGAGAATGAATAAAACCTGGCCAGGAATGAATCAAACCTGGCCGAGAATGAATAAAACCTGGCCGGGAATGAATCAAACCCAGCCGAGAATAACCGGGAGCCGCCTTTTCATGCCCCCGACAAGCCCTGCGGGTTCTGAAGCACGTGCTAAGCTCTCCGCTCCATGCCTGCCCGGATTTAAGCTGTGCTTTGGGCAGGATTAACCCTCCCCTCCCTGCAGCCCTTCCCGTTGCTCGGCTGCTTCTCTCAGCTCCCGTTTTTTTGGCTCCGAGCGTGTCCTCCAGGGCTCTTTTTTTCCATCCGCTCCCTGCTCCGTGTGTGGAGGACTTGGCACGGAGGCTTGCGTGGGGAGGAGAGCGAGGTTTCCTCTCCAGGAGGAAATAGAAATGTTCTTCTGACAAAATCAACCTCCTGCCTGTGTGATCTGGGCTTTGGCTTTGGCTTGGAAGGGTTTGGGGCCGGGAGGACTCGGCCAGGTTGGGGCGTCGGGGAGATAAAATGGGGAAATGCCAAAACCCCTTTCCCTCTGTGCCCTCCTCCGAAAATTCACCGAGCACTTTGCTCCCTGCTCCCAGGGGCAGGTTTCAAAGCCCCTAAAGGCTCTTGAGGCCTGAAGCAGAAGTGTGAAACCGCTGGCATTCAACTGATGTTCTCGATTGAACATGATTGAATTGATTGAACTGCTCCGTGTCCGGTCCAGGCCAAAGATCCCCACTGCCCAAATCTTTTGGGAATGGGAGTTTCAGAGCAGCCCAGCTGCTGAGAGCCACAACTCTGCAAGAATTGGGGGGATTCCAGCCCCCTTCCCTGCCCAGGTCTGTAATTGCAGGGGGATAATTAGCACAGGTGGAGTGCTCAGTGCTGGAGCAGTGAAGGAGGCTCTTCCAAATCCTGTGCTGAGGGAATTTTTTTTTTATATTTCCCTCTAAAAATGTGAATTTTTTCCTCTCAAATGTGAGGTTTTCAGCCCTGCTAGGTTATAATTTTTTAACAACACTTAATTATATCTGAAATATGAAATAGGCATTAATTATGTTGGAAATAATAAGCACTTAATTATATCTGAAATAATAAGCAGTTTTGGTTGAAAGGCTGCTGCCCTGCAGGTCCATGACCCTTCCCCTTCTTTTGGATTCCCTGGAATCCTGGAGCAGTTCAAGGTGTTTGGAACCCTGAGAGTCTGAGCCCAGACAATCGGATCCTTTTGGGTTTTCCCAGGACTCAAAGAGAGAGGCAGCCTTGATCTGATTGTCTCCAGAAACAGAACTTTAATAATGCAAAACAACACAAAAAAAAAAATAAGGCAGAGACCGTATTTGGGGCAAACACAAGGGGCCAAAAAGCTCGAGGCCAGGCTCAGCCAGGAGTATTTGTATTTATGCATCCTGGGGTGGGTGGGGAGTTAAGGTGAGGTCTGAGGGAAGGGGAGAACAATTGGGAATATCAAAATCCCTGCACCAAAAATCAACAGAGGACCAGGCAGGCTCAGCCAGGGGTCTGAGGGAAGGGGAGAACAATCGGGAATATCAAAATCCCTGCACCAAAAATCAACAGAGAACCAGGAACTCTCCAGCAACACTGGCACACTCGAAAGTGTCTAATGCTGTTAAGGATCACAATGACACAGGCTCTGACTCAGAAGGCTGACAAGACTTTGTTTATTTCTGGTGATTTTTTTCTTTTTTATACTATTTTATAGAGAACAATTTGATGGGTGAAAGAAAGTCAAACTTCTTCACTCACATTGGTCAGAGCAGAGGGACAGCAAGGAGAAGTCCCTCCCAGGGAAAGGAAAGCAAACAAAGGTCACAGTCAGGAAAACGTGTCTCTGGTTGGCAGAAAACTCTCTGGGAAAAGAGTTTCAGAGAAACCAAAACATCTCAGGCAGTGACCTGCAGGTGTGAATAAGCCCGTTGCTTTTTGCACCTCATAATGGGGTTTCACAGGGGATTATTCGGGGTTTTCCTCTTCCCTGGGGAAACCACCCCCTGCGGGCGTTTCTTCCTCCCATCTGCAGGGGAAAGCTTTCGTGAAGGAGAGCCTGAAGTGCATCGCCAACGGCGTGACCTCCAAGGTGTTCCTGGCCATCCGCAGGTGCTCCACCTTCCAGAGGATGATCTCCGAGGTGCAGGAGGAGTGCTACAGCAAGCTGGACATGTGCGGCATCGCCCGGCGCAACCCCGAGGCCATCACCGAGGTGGTGCAGCTCCCAAACCAGTTCTCCAACCGGTGCGTGGGGCTGCCCCTGGAGCTTGGGGAAAGGGGTTCGTTGTCTGGGTTTGGAAAGACAAGTGTCAGCCAGGGAAAGCTGGAGTTCACCTTGGAATGGGGAACTGTGCTGGTTTGAAAGCAAAACCGGTGGAAAAACTCCAAGTCAGAAACACAATTTAATAAGAGGAAACGAAAGGAAAGTAAAATAGAATAAAAGTAATAGTACAAAAAAACCACTGACAGAGTCAGAATACAACCTGACACCCTGTTAGTTAGGGTGGTAGTGTCAGTCCAGGTGAGATGTTCTTGTCAAAGCAGTGATTCCTGTAGAAACGTCTGGTGGCTCTTGTCTCCTCTGGGAGTCCAGTGGATAAAAAGCTGCTTGTGAGGTCTCAAACCCTGGATTCTATCCAGGTGGGAATGCTTGGCTCCTCCCCCTGGGCAGAGCATCTCCCAATGGGATGATCTCATTCCATGAGTCATGCAGTGGGTCCTTGATGGCCCATTAACCAGAGATAACTCCTGAGGAAGTTATCTGTGAGTCATGTGGCAAGGCATTGTTGGGCTCATTAACAGAAGATAAGGAAAACACTGCCCCACCTTGGCTCCAAGGGCTCATGGGGATGGAATACAGACCTTGGGCACAATTTTACATTGGAACCCAGGACAGGAATGTAAACCCCTCACCCCCCACCAAATTATAATTTTGCAATTAAGGGCTCTCAGGCAAAGATTTGGGAATAGGAATAATAGTTCTTTACTGGGAATATTAACAATACAAATGGAGTAGGAAACAAAACCAGCCAACCAAACCAGCAAACAAACAAACAGCAATCCTGGAGAACCCTGACAGAGTCAGAGCTACAACCTGACACCCTGTTGGTCAGGGGGTTGGGAGCAGCCCCAGAGTGAGTCCTGCTGGAGTGGCAGAGGTGGTTCTGGTGGAGCAGAGATGATCCTGAGAGAAAAGGGTCCAGTGGGTGAGAAGGGTCTGGTCTTCCTCTGGTGTCCTCAGCCTGGGGCTCTCCCTGCTGGGCTTTGGGGTGGTGCCCTGCTCCTGCTGCCTGCAGGGATGGGAATGTCACACTGCTGCTGCTGCTGCTGCCTGGCACCTTCCCCCGAGCACAGGGCTGCCCTGTCCTGGTCTTCCAAGGACAAGGGACACAGGGAGGCTTCAGGGAACTGCTGCAGTCACGCTGCAGGGACAGGGATTTCTTCCTCCAAACCCTGGAACAATCAGTGCTGAGTCTTGTGATTGGGATAAAAGGGACCTTTTGGAACTGCTGGAGTAAATAATTCTGGGGTTGGAGTGCAAGCAGAGCACTGGGCCTGGCTGTGGCCAAGGCTCAGCTCCTCTGGGGTGGCTTTGGGTGGCTCCAGGAGCATCCCAAACCTCCAGCCCTGTCCCAGGACAGGAGTGCAGGTGATAATTACATTTTGCATTGCATCAACCAGCCTAAATTTATTCAGAGAACGGCAGAATGCCCCGAGTGGGAAAGAACCCACCAGGATTGTGGAAACCCATTTCCTGTTAGAGAAAACTCTGTTGCAGATGGGAGAATTTTTTTTTCTTGTCCATCCACAAAACGGCCAAATCGGGAGGGCAAAATTGTACTGGGGGGGGGGGGGAGGAAAAAATGCAACTGGTGCATCTTTCCCCCAGGCAAGTTTGGAAGAGCTTTACTGGGAGAGGAGCAGGCAGCTCTGTGGGTAAAGTGATGGATTGTGGAGTCAGCAGCCCTTGGAGGGGACATGGGGACACTCGGGATGCTCCTGTGGCAGCACCGAGCCCTGGAGGTTTCCCAAGGCCGAGGGAGCTCCACCCCCAGCCCGAGGCAGAGGATATGGTGACAGGGTGAGGAACAAAAGCAGCAGGATTTCCCAGCTCCGGGAAAGCTGCGGGCTCCGGGAGCATCCTGCTTTCCCAGCCCCTGGCCCAGCAGCCAGGATCAGACTTGGCCCGGCCGCCCAGGGGAAGTAGTTAAAGGTCATTGCATCTTCCTGCGAGCTCATCTCAGGGCAGGGGCAGCCGGGCAGGAAAAGCTCAGCTCACAGCCCAGCTCAGCTCACAGCTCAGCTCAGAGCCTGGCTCAGCTCAGAGCCCAGCTCAGAGTCCAGCTCAGAGCCCAGCCCAGCTCAGAGCCCAGCTCAGAGCCTGGCTCAGCTCACAGCTCAGTTCATAGCCCAGCCCAGCTCACAGCCCAGCTCAGAGCCTGGCTCAGCTCAGAGCTCAGCTCAGAGCCCAGCCCAGAGTCCAGCCCAGCTCACAGCCCAGCTCAGCTCACAGCCCAGCTCACAGCCCAGCCCAGCTCACAGCCCAGCCCAGCCCAGCTCACAGCCCAGCTCAGCTCACAGCCTAGCCCAGCTCACAGCCCAGCTCAGCTCAGCCCAGCTCTGCCAGGCTCTGCGAAATTGTCCGAGCGTGGCTGGATGGGCTCTGTGCCTGGCCCTGATTTAAGCCTGGCTCAGCTTGGCTCATCTCCCCTTCAGCCCTCGCTCTCAGCCCTGCTGAGCCGGGCTCACAGCCTGGTCCTTTTGTCCTTTGACCTCACCCGACCTCCCCTGGCTGCTCCAAAGGCCGGGGCTGAGAGCTGGGAAAGGGCTTTCCATGGGAACTCTCATTTCCCTCTTCCTTCCCCTCCTCCACCTGCAGGTTGTTCTCCTCTCTGCTCCTGTGGAAAAATGTCACCGTGACCTTAAAGTGCTTAAAATAAGTTCCCCAACGTCCTTTTGGGCAGGAATCCCAGCAAACGTGGGACTGCTGCCCTTTTGTCCCAACTCTGCCTCCCTGGGAAGACGTTCCCTGGCGCAGGGAGGTGCCAGGTGCTCTGCTGGGGCTGGCAGGAGCGTTCCCTGGAGGAATTCTCAGCAGGGCTGGGAATGCAGAGCATTCCTGGGATGAGGAAATCCTGCCCAGGGCTGCTGGAAGGGGGCAGAGGAAACTTTGACTGGGGTTTGGTGCACGGTGGGCTCGGCAGTGACAGCGGAGCGCGTGTCCTGAGGGTCTGTCCCCAGGGAATCCCGGGATCTGCCGGGCTTGGGCTGAGCTGCTGCTCCCAACCCTGCTCCTGCTGAGGGCTGGGCAGGGAAAAGGACAGGAGGGACAGGAGGGGCAAGAGGGACAAGAGGGACAAAAGGGGCAAGAGGGACAAGAAGGACAAAAGGGACAGGAGGGACAAGAGGGACAGGAGGGGCAAGAGGGACAGGAGAGACAAGTGGGACAAGTGGGACAAAAGGGACAAGGGGGACAGGAGGGACAGGAGGGACAAGTGGGACAGGAGGGGCAAGAGGGACAAAAGGGGCAAGAGGGACAAGAAGGACAAAAGGGACAGGAGGGACACGACGGGCAGGAGGGACAAGAGGGACAAGAGGGAATGGTGCCACAGGGGTGGATCAGTGGTGGCTCTTCCTGGAAGCAGCAGCCAGGCCAGGCTGGGATCCCGGCAGGATCTGTCGTTGCCAACATCAATTATTTTCCTTCCCAAAGCTCCAGGAGCTCGGGAGTTCAGCAGAGAGTGAATCACACCCTTTAAGCCGTTTCTATGTCTCTCAGCTCCTCGTTTTTACCTTCCTGAGCCACCTGGGTCACTCCAAGCCCACTGTGCTGGCTCCCTCACCTCCCAGAGCTGGGGCAGCTGCTGGTTTGGGGCAATTAAAATCAGAATTTAATTTAACCCTCCCCTGTGCCAGGGTTACAGCAACTGCTGTGGTGTGGTGACAACCAGGTTGGGCCTGGCCTTGGGAGGCCTTTCCCAGCCTTAAAAATTCTGCCAACAGCGTCAGAAATCAATGCTAAACACGCTCTGGAGGTGATGCCTTGGGAGGGCTGACCTGAAACAGAGACTGGAGAGGGCTGGAGACTAAAGTAGATAATTATTGAAAGGGATTTAAGGAGGGCAGGACAGGAGCCTGGCCAGGGCTACACCCAAGGTGGACACAAAATGGGCACAAAATTATCAAATAATGGACACAAAATGGTCACAAAATGGACGAACAGTCACGAGGTCTCACATTTTAATAAGTTTTGGTCCATTTGCACATTGGGGTTTCATTGTCCCATTCCAGCCCCAGGCTGTGAGGTCCCATCCTTCCTGCTCCTCCCTCAGCCACCCTCGTTGGTGCTGTTGAGCTGGAAGTTGTCCTTGGGGTGCAGCAGGAGCAGGATTTGTTTTGTGTCCCTGCTCCGTGAGGAGCTGAGTGACCCTGGGTGTGAGGCTGAGAGCTGCACCCCTGGGCAGCACAGAACCCCAAAAACACCAGAGCTCCAACCCCAGGCGCCAGATGAATTAAAAACCCCCGACTCTCCCCGTTTCACCACCTCAGCCTAACGAGCTCCCTGTGTCACAGGTATTACAACAAGCTGGTGAGGAGCCTGCTGGAGTGCGACGAGGCCACGGTGAGCACCATCAAGGAGAGCCTGGTGGAGAAGCTGGGGCCCAACATGGCCAGCCTGTTCCACCTGCTGCAGAGCGACCACTGCGCCCAGGGCCACCCCCGCGCCGAGTTCCTGCGCAGGAGGCTCTCGGAGCCCCAGAAGCTGAAGCTGCTCCTCAGGAACCTGCGAGGTGAGGGCTCGGCCCAGGCCAAGCGCGGCTCGGCCGAACGCGCCTGAGGGCGGCTGAGGGGAGGCCCGGCACCACCGAAGCTGAGGGCTCTGCTCCAGGAGAGTGCTGCACTCCCCTAACCCCAAAAAGCCGCTGGACTTGTAGATATTTTAGCCACCCCCCTTCAAGGAGCCGGGTTTGGTTCCTCAGGGCTCCTTTAGTTCCTTCATCTTTTCCTGCTCCTCTCGGACGAGGCTTGTGTGTGGCGGTTTTCCCGCCGGCCTGAGCGGCTCCGGCTTCTTCTCTTCTCCCCACACACACACAAAAAAAAAAAAATAAAAATCTGTTAGCTCCCCCCCTCAAAAAAAAAAAAATCTTAGTCTTAAGTAGATCCCTGCAGCCTCCAAATGTTTGGAGGTCAGGCCTCCAGGCCGCCAAATGTTTGCAGGTTTGTCCCAAAGCGTTGTGCTGACACCAGCCAGGCCTGGAGGTTGGGCGCCGAGGGGAGGAGCCGCTCCTCTCGGAAGATGCACTAAAAAAAAAACTTTGCACATCCTAAAAAATATCCCGTGGGGTTCGTGTTGTGAGTCCGTGCTGGCCACGGGCGAGCGTGGGCCTCACGTTCCTGCTCCTGCAGCGCCACGCTCAGCCCCAACCCTTCCATGTGGGGCGAACGCCTTGAAGTCGGGATTTACCAGACTCGAGAGGTGGTTTCAGCCACCAGCACCTGGTTTTAGTCACCAGGCCCTGGTGCAAAACGAGTTCAAACCACCCCACAAACCCTAAAAGCAGGAGAGGGACGTGTCCTGTCCTGGAAAGAGGTGCCAGGCTGTGGCTGGAGCTGGTCAGGAGGTCCCGTGGTCGTGCGTTGTATTTCAAAGCTCACGTCTCTGTACTGTATTTAACCGCCTGAAGCTTTAAACCAAGCCTAACAGAAACAAAGCCTGTCTTAAGATTAGAGTATTAAAGGCCTTGCTCTAACTGTGGTATAAATAGTGCTAAAATCTGTCTGTACTGTGCATAAACCCTGCCAGAGTCTGCTTCAAAGGAGCAGAGCAGAATAACTTTACTGCCTGAAGTGAGTTTTGTAAGTCAGCTCTTTCTTTATTGTTGTTTTGTTTTTCCTGGAAGCAGCACCTCTGTCATAGTCAAGAGTTCACGTTCCACTCCGTGGCCTTTTCAGAAAGGAGGAGGGGAAAGGTTTAGGATGGGAATTGCAGGGCCAGGAAGAGCCTTTCAGAGCTAAAACTGAGGAAAAATCCGTAAAAAACCCCAGGTTCAGGCTGGTCAGTCCTGTCCCCACAGGGCTGCCAGGAGATGCACTTAGACCCGAGGCAGAGCTGCTGGGAAGTTTGGGATGATCAGATCCTTTGGGAATCTCAAAACTCCCATCAGGATTTCTGGGGAAAGGCAGGGAAAAGCCCCTGATTCTCTCCAGCTCCAGCAGGAAAGCTGGGATGAAGGCTCTGGGAGCTGCCTTTCTTCCACCCTCCTCCTCCTCAGCAGGCCCTGGGAGGAGGAGCAGAGCTGGGAGACCCCAAACCCTCTCCCCACCACAGCCAGGCTCTGCTGAGCCCAAAAATCCCCTTTGTGCTGTGGGATCCTCCAGGCCAATCCCAAATCCATCCCTCGGAGCCTCCGCCTCGATCTCGAGGAGGGATCTCTCTTTCTCATGGAAACCTGAAGCAATACAGCTTTATTTTTATTTTTTATTTTTATTTTTTTATTTAAACTTCATTTTATTTTTGTGTCATTTGGAAAAACCACAAAGCCTTTAAAAGCAGAACTTTGCTGCTAAAATATCAAAACCAGATGCGGCGGCAGCGTTTCAGATGTCGCCGTCTTCACGAAAGGCAGCCCCAAAAGTGCTGGCAGGGAATGGGAAGCAGCCAAAAAAAAAAGGGAAAAAAAAAAAGAAAAAAAAATGTTGCTGACATCGGTGGAGGGGCAGAATTTGATTTTTTTTTTTTTTTGGGATAATCCTAACAGGAGCCATCCAGGGCAAGGAGGAATCAAATTCCCTCTTTCCTGAGCCAGGCAGGGGTTGAGAGGCCGACACAAAGGAGGTCAGAGATGTAGAAACCAAAAGCTCCTGGAGTATCCCGACCCTAAAATCCTAAAATCCCTGAAATCGGGATTATATTTCAGAATTGATCCCAGGGGTGCGTCCCTGGCTTCCTGTTGGGAATTCCCGCTGGGGTTTGTGCATCCAGTCCGTGCCTTTAGCTGGGAATTGGGTCACAAAAAACCTTTCCCTGGCTCAGGGCAGTGGCCAAACCCCACCTGGGAGGCTCTGCCCGGTGCTCCAGAGCTCCTCTGGGGGATCCCAAAGCTTCCCAGAGCTCCCCCAGCACACCTGGGCAGGGATGTTCCCCGCAGGAAGCGGCTCCTCCACCTGCAGCCCCAAAGCTGCTCCCCTTTGGAGCCTTGGACTTCTCAATCCTGTTGTTTTTTGGGGGCTGCCGTGGTGAAATTCCCCTTTCCAGCAGCTTTGGCTCCCCAGTGTGGGTGGGAAGAGGAGTGGGAAGATGATTCCCACTGGTGGGCTTTGCTGGGGTGCCCCAGGGAATTCCCCCCTGTGCCATCCCTGCCCCAAAGAGCCACAATTCCCAGTTTTTGGAGCTGCATTGAGGCCGTGCTGGAGCAGGGAGGGATTTGGGATCTCTCATCCCTCCCCTCACCTGAGCTGGGCACTCCCAGGGAGGGATTTGGGATCTCTCATCCCTCCCCTGAGCTGGGCACTCCCAGGGAGGGATTTGGGATCTCTCATCCCTCACCTGAGCTGGGCATTCCCAGGGAAGGATTTGGGATCTCTCATCCCTCACCTGAGCTGGGCTCTCCCAGGGAAGGATTTGGGATCTCTCATCTCTCCCTCCCCTGAGCTGGGCACTCCCAGGGAGGGATTTGGGATCTCTCATCCCTCCCCTCACCTGGGCTCTCCCAAGGAGGGATTTGGGATCTCTCATCCCTCCTCACCTGAGCTGGGCATTCCCAGGGAAGGATTTGGGATCTCTCATCCCTCCCTCACCTGAGCTGGGCACTCCCAGGGAAGGATTTGGGATCTCTCATCCCTCACCTGAGCTGGGCACTCCCAGGGAGGGATTTGGGATCTCTCATCCCTCCTCACCTGAGCTGGGCACTCCCAGGGAAGGATTTGGGATCTCTCATCCCTCACCTGAGCTGAGCTGGGCACTCCCAGGGAGGGATTTGGGATCTCTCATCCCTCACCTGAGCTGGGCACTCCCAGGGAAGGATTTGGGATCTCTCATCCCTCACCTGAGCTGGGCACTCCCAGGGAAGGATTTGGGATCTCTCATCCCTCATCTGGGCTGGGCATTCCCAGGGAGGGATTTGGGATTTGGAGGCTCTTCCCCCACCCTGGGAAGGATGGAAAGGTTTGGGTTTGAGGCCTGAGAGCTCCCTGGGGATGGGGAATGATCCCCGAGGTCCAGCCCAGCAATTTCACCTCCCAGTTCTTCCCTGCTTTGTTTTTTTCCTCAAGTCTCCACAAGGATTTTTCTCTGGGGGGGGCAGGGAGGGGCTTCTCTGGGAAGGTTTTGCATGAGTCTGGTGGTTTGTTTGCACTTTAGACCTTATTTTGTGCCATTATAAATCCGCCTTATTTGTATTTATAATTTAAAGAGACCTAGAAAAGGGGAAAGGGAGAGAGTTTGGGGTGGGGGGGTTGAGATTTGTTTGGGTTTTGGGGGGTTTTTTTGGGTTTTTTGGGTTTTTTTTTGCTGAGTACTGGAATAAACAGTGAGCATATCTGGTATATGTCCTTATTTATTGTTTCCATGCCGTTTGTAAAGCTCTGTGTGTTGTTTGAAACATATCATAGCGAGGAGAGAGAGAGAGAGAGAGAGAGAGAGAGAGGCGAGTTATTTTCTTCGCTTATTTTTATAATTAAAGATGCACAACGTAACGAGGCCTACGTTGGATTTCCTTCTGCCATGAAATAAAAAAAAAAGTCGAATTTCAGGGTTTTTGTTTGGTCCGAGTCTTTATTGGGCTGTTGGTGGGTTTTGAAAACACAAAATGTTGGGTTCATCAGAGCTCTGCTGGCCATCCATCCCTGACCTGGGGAGAAATTTCTGTCCATCCACAATCTGGGGATAAATTTCCATTTATCCCTGACCTGGGGATAAATTTCCATCCATCCCTGACCTGGGGATAAAATTCTCTCCATCCACATAGCCTGTGGATAAATTTCCATCCATCCCTGACCTGGGGAGAAATTTTTATCCATCCCTGACCTGGGGATAAATTAAATTTCCATTTATCCCTGACTTGGGGATAAAATTCTCTCCCTCCACACAGCCTGTGGAGAAATTTCCATCCATCCCTGACCTGGGGATAAATTTCCATCCATCGATACCTGGATATAAATTTCTATCCATCCACAGCCTGTGGGCAGATTTCCATCCATCCCTGACCTGGGGAGAAATTTCCATTTATCCCTGACCTGTGGATAAATTAAATTTTTATCCATCCCTGACCTGGGGATAAAATTCTCTCCATCCACACAGACTGTGGAGAAATTTCCATCCATCCACAAACTGGGGAGAAATTTCTGTCCATCCCTGACCTGGGGATAAATTTCCATCCATCTATACCTGGATATAAATTTCTATCCATCCACAGCCTGTGGGCAGATTTCCATCCATCCCTGACCTGGGGACAAATTTTTATCCATCCCTGACCTGGGGATAAAATTCTCTCCATCCACACAGCCTGTGGAGAAATTTCCATCCATCCACAATCTGGGGATAAATTTCCATCCATCGATACCTGGATATAAATTTCTATCCATCCACAGCCTGTGGACAGATTTCTATCCATCCCTGACCTGGGGAGAAATTTTTATACATCCCTGACCTGGGGATAAATTAAATTTCCATTCATCCCTGACCTGGGGATAAATTTCCGTCCATCCACAGCTTGTGGATAAATTTCTGTCCATCCCTGAGCTGGGAACAAATTTTTATCCATCCCTGACTTGGAGATAAAATTCTCTCCATCCACACAGCCTGTGGAGAAATTTCCATCCATCCACAAATGGGGGATAAATTTCTGTCCATCCCTGACCTGTGGATAAATTTCCATCCATCTATACCTGGATATAAATTTCTATCCATCCACAGCCTGTGGGGAGATTTCTATCCATCCCTGACCTGGGGACAAATTTTTATCCATCCCTGACCTGGAGATAAATTAAATTTCCATCCATCCCTGACCTGGGGATAAATTTTTATTCATCCCTGACTTGGGGATAAAATTCTCTCCATCCACACAGCCTGTGGAGAAATTTCCATCCATCCCTGACCTCAGAATAAATTTCCATCCATCTATACCTGGATATAAATTTCTATCCATCCCTGACTTGGGGATAAAATTCTATCCATCCAGAGTCTGGGGATTAATTTTCATCTGTCCAAGACCTGTGGAGAAATTTCCATCCATCCCTGACCTGGGGATAAATTCCTGTCCATCCACAGCCTGTGGATAGATTTCTCTCCATCCCTGAGCTGGGGATGAAAGCAGGACCATGCCTGGGATGACACCAGAGAGACACAAGTGAAGCAATCCTGAGTTTAGGAATTTAATTCATCCAGATATTTTCAGTTTTGAGCTGGAATCCAAGGGATCTTTCCTCAATCTAAAGAAATCTCCCATTAAAAAAATAAAATTAATAATAATAATAATAATAATAATAATAATAATAAACAAACCCAAAAGCCCAAACCCAACAGATGTGGCCAGAGATCCAGTGCAGGGAGCGAATCCCAGCGCTTCTGCCGCGGCTTTGGAATCCCAGAATTGTGGAATTCTGGAGCGGTTTGGCTCGGGAGGGACCTGAAAGCCCCTGGCAGGGCCCCCTCCCACTGCTCCAGGCGGCTCCGAGCCCCTCCAGCCTTCCCAGGGACGGGGAAATCCTCCGGGAATTCCATCCCAGCCCCTCCCCACCCTCGGAGGGACAGAACCGAGCCTTTCCCAGCCTGACTTTGGGATGTTCCCAGCCCTTATCCCGCCGGGAATTCCCGGCCTGGAAGGGCCCTGCAGGGTGAAGCACTCCGGGGGTTTTTATCCCGTTTTATTTTTTATTTTATTTTATTTTATTTTATTTTATTTTATTTTATTTTATTTTATATATCTTATTTTATTTTATTTTAATTTTTTATATTTTATCTTTTATATTTGATTTTATATTTTTTATTTTATTTTATTTTATTTTTATTTAATATTTTATTTTATTTTTATTTTATTTTATATTTTATATTTTATTTTATATTTTTATATTTTTTATTTTATTTTTTTATTTTTTATTTTGTTTTATTCTATATTTTATTTTATTCTTTATTTTATTTTATTTTATTTTATACTTTATTTTATTTTATTTACTTGATTTTTCATTTTATTTTATTTTTATTTATATTTTATTTTATTTTATATTTAATATTTATTTTATTTTATTTTATTTTATTCTATTTTATTTTACTTTATTTTATTTTCATTTACTTTTATTTTCCCAGCAGCTCAGCACAGCTCTTGTGCCATCTGCCGACCGCCGGCTCCGCATCCCCGGAGCCCCGGAGCGGCACCTCCCGCTTCCCTCCCCTCCCACCGCCCCCTCCTGCCCGGCCCAGACCCCCAATTAACTCACCAGGCTTCACCCAAATACTAATTACAATCTTTAAATTAGATTAAATAATCCGGTTTAAAAAAAAAAAAAAACAACTCCCAGCCCGCTCGGAGCGCTTTGAACCCCGCCTGGGTTTTACCCAAAACCCCAAAAATCTTCGGCTTTTCCTGCTCGCTGCCCCCTCCCCTCCCACCTCCGCCTCCTGCCCGGCCCCCACCCCAATTAATTCACCAGGCTTCACCCAAATACTTTTATATTTTATATTTTATATTTGATTTTATATTTTTTATTTTATTTTATTTTATTTTATTTTTATATTTTATTTTATATTTTATTTTTTATTTTATTTTTTTAATTTTTTATTTTTTATTTTATTTTATTCTATATTTTATTTTATTCTTTATTTTATTTTATATTTTACAATCTTTAAATTAGATTAAATAATCCCGTTTAAAAACCAACTCCCAGCCCGCTCGGAGCGCTTTGAACCCCGCCTGGGTTTTACCCAAAACCCCAAAAATCTTCGGCTTTTCCTGCTCG
Organism: Phylloscopus trochilus trochilus; assembly: GCA_016584745.2. Taxonomy (NCBI): domain Eukaryota; kingdom Metazoa; phylum Chordata; class Aves; order Passeriformes; family Phylloscopidae; genus Phylloscopus; species Phylloscopus trochilus. Next base: position 53,167 of record WQNJ02000437.1, on the reverse strand, counting down.
CTGCCCCCTCCCCTCCCATCGCCACCTCCTGCCCGGCCCCCACCCCAATTAATTCACCAGGCTTCACCCAAATACTTTTATATTTTATATTTTATATTTGATTTTATATTTTTTATTTTATTTTATTTTTATATTTTATATTTTATTTTTTATTTTATATTTTATTTTATTTTTTTTATTTTTTTTATTTTATTTTATTCTATATTTTATTTTATTCTTTATTTTATTTTATATTTTACAATCTTTAAATTAGATTAAATAATCCCGTTTAAAACCCAACTCCCAGCCCACTCGGAGCGCTTTGAACCCCGCCTGGGTTTTACCCAAAACCCCAAAAATCTTCGGCTTTTCCTGCTCGCTGCCCCCACCCCGCGGGGGCTGGAGGGGCACGGCCGGGGGGGTTTTCCCACCTTTCCCATCCTCAAATTTGGGAATTTGGAGGAGAAGCGGAGCTGCAGGTCCCGGCTGGCCAAGCAGAGGGCACTGCCGGCTCGTGCTTCGGGGGTTTGGGTCCGTCCCAAAGTCCCGGCACGGAAAAAAAAAAATCTCTGCCGGGAGCTGATTATTCCTGGATTTTTATTTTTTTCCCCGGACCCATTGGAATCAGGGAGGGCAGGAGGAGTTTCTCAGCTGTCACTATATAAACTCCTCCTGCCCTCCCTGATTCCAATGGGTCCGGAAAAAAAAATAAAAATCCAGGAATAATCAGCTGGAAAATGGGGATAACAGAGCAGGGATGGAGAGCACGGGGGAAGGGCTCCAAATGGAAAAATTTTGGGGGAGGAAAGGGATAAAACGGACCCGGGAGGTGAGAGCCTGGCCCGGTTTGGGGCTCACCGCCGTGTCCTGACACCCAGCAGGGCAGGGGAGCGGCTTCTCCATGAAACTTCACAATTTTTATCCCACGGATTCCGAAATTAAAGATTTTTTTTTTCCCCCTTACTTTTCCCCTTCCGATGTTCATTAGAAAGCCCTGGGGAGCGAATCTCCTTCCCCTCATCGCCCCCGCAGCTCCTTCCCACGCCCGTTTTCTCCACTTTTCCTTTTGTTTCGCTGATGGAAAAAGGGACAGAAAGCAGCTTGGAAGAAGCAGAGGGTGCAGAAAAAAATTGAATTTCAGCAGCACCAGAGCATCCCCCAAACTCCTGCATCCACCTCCCTTTATTCCCACTGCACTCCCCGTATCCCCAGCGCCAACATCCCCGTTATTCCCTCGCTCTTGACCGCTTAAAACCCCAAAATCTGCCGGGGCTGAAGCGCTGCTGATGCGGGGGGGATGCCGGCTCTCCTGAGAGGCGGATTCGAATTTCCAGAGCTTCGGATGCTCCTGATGCGCGGCAGCGATAGCGCCCGAAACCCGACACCCCTGGATGCGCTGCCATGGCAATGCTGCGGTCCCAGCCCGGCACGGCTCGCTCCCGGCCTGCCCTGGCCCGCTCGGAGAGAGGAGTCACGGCCCCGGCAGAGCCGTAACCGGATTAATCCCCGCGCCGGGGGCAGCCGCTGGTTCCCGGGAGCTGCTCGTGGATCGCTCTCTGGCTCCTTCCCGGGAACTCCCCCGGGGGCAGCTCCCTGGAGTGCTGCGGTCCGGAGCCTCGGGGAGAACTTGGGAAGGGTCTGAGCCCCTTTGGGAAGGGTCTGAGCCCCTTGGGAAGGGTTTGATACCCCCTGGGATGGGTCTGAGCCCCCTGGGAAGGGTCTGAGCCCCCTGGGAAGGGTTTGATACCCCCTGGGATGGGTCTGATCCCACCTGGATGGCACCTGGGAAGGGTCTGATCCTCTTTGGGAAGGGTCTGAACCCATTTGGGAAGGGTCTAAACCCCTTGGGAAGGCTCTGAGCCCCTTTGGGAAGGGTTTGATCCCACCTGGGATGGGTCTGATCCCACCTGGATGGCAGCTGGGAAGGGTCTGAGCCCCCTGGGAAAGGTCTGATTCCACCTGGTATGGGTCTGATTCCATCTGGGAAGGGTCTGAGCCCCCTGGGAAGGGTCTGATTCCATCTGGGATGAGTCTGAGCCCTTTGGGAAGGGTCTGAGCCCTTTGGGAAGGGTCTGAGCCCCTTGGAAAGGGTCTGAGCCCCCTGGGAAGGGTCTGATTCCACCTGGGATGGGTCTGATCTCACCTGGATGACACCTGGGAAGGGTCTGAGCCCCTCAGGAAAGGTTTGATCCCTCCAGGACGCCGCTGGGAAAACCCCAGCAAGGCTTTAGGGATGCTCAGCAGGAGGTTTTGGCCCGGGAGCACCTGCGAGGCGCTTTAGGAGCCTCATCCAAGCCTCTGGATGCTCCAGGGGCCGCCTGCCAGAGAGGGGGGGCTGGGTGGGATCTGTGGGATCCTTTGGGGAGGGCTGGATGGGTTCTGTGGGATCTGTGGGATCCTCTGGGGAGGGCTGGATGGGATCTGTGGGATCTGTGGGATCTGTGGGATGCACAGGAAGGGCTGGATGGGATCTGTGGGATCTGTGGGAACTGTGGGATGCACAGGAAGGGCTGGATGGGATCAGTGGGATCAGTGGGATGTGTGGGATGTGTGGGATCTGTGGGATGCACGGGAAGGGCTGGATGGGATCTGTGGGATCTGTGGGATGCACAGGAAGGGCTGGATGGGATCTGTGGGATCTGTGGGAACTGTGGGATGCACAGGAAGGGCTGGATGGGATCAGTGGGATCAGTGGGATGTGTGGGATGTGTGGGATCTGTGGGATGCACGGGAAGGGCTGGATGGGATCTGTGGGATCTGTGGGATGCACGGGAAGGGCTGGATGGGATCTGTGGGATCTGTGGGATCTGTGGGATGCCCAGGAAAGGGAACGGGGGCAGCCACCCGGCCCCAAAGCCATCCCAGGACACCGATCCCTCCCCGGCCGCTGTGAAAATCCATTTTCCATCCCCTCAACCCAGCCGGTGCCTCGTCTGCCCGCGGCTCCCCAGAGCCGAACGCAGCCCGCCCATTAATCCCGGAGTCATTAGGGGCGGATAAAGCCACTTCCCCCAATTCCTTCCTGCTCGTCTCGATCCCAGCCAAGCATTTCACCTCGGCGCCGGCAGCGAGCCGAGGTGTAAAATTACCCCGGCGGGCACCGGGAAAGGGCTGGGATGCGCTCCCGGGGTGCGCCAGGAGCAGGGAAACCGCGGGAGGGCAGCGGCGGGACGGGGATCCAACCCCAGGAGCCGGGGATGGGGGAAGGAGCTGCAGCCTCGTTCCTCTGGGGAGGCGCTGGGAGGTTTTGGGGTGTGGGCTGCGATTGTCCTAAAATGGCAAAGAAAAAAAAAAGAAGAAAAAGAAAAAAAAAAAAAAAAAAAAAAAAAAAAAAAAAAAAAAAAAAAGCAGGCGAAAATGGAGGGGGGGAAGGTAAAAAGAAGCCGAAAAGAAAAAAAAAAAAATAAGGTAAAGAGAGGCAGAAAAGGAAAAAAAAGGGTAAAAAGAGGCAAAAAAAAAGTAAAAAGAGGCAGAAAAGAAAAAAAAAAGGTGAAAAAGGGGCAGAAAAGAAAAAAAAGGTAAAAAGAGGCAGAAAAGAAAAAAAAAGGTAAAAAGAGGCAGAAGAGGAAAAAAAGGGTAAAAAGAGACAGAAAAAAAAGTAAAAAGAGGCAGAAAAGAAAGAAAAAGGTAAAAAGAGGCAGAAAAGAAAGAAAAAGGTAAAAAGAGGCAGAAAAGAAAAAAAAGGTAAAAAGAGGCAGAAAAAAAAGGTAAAAAGGGGCAGAAAAGGGAAAAAAAGGTAAAAAGAGGCAGAAGAGGAAAAAAAGGTTAAAAGCGGCAGAAAAAAAAGTAAAAAGAGGCAGAAAAGAAAAAAAAAAGGGGGGGGGGGCAAAAAAATAAATAAATAAAAGAAAAAAAATAACCAAAATAACCAAAAAGAGCATCTCAGAGGAGAGTGTAAGAGGAGAGCAACCACCGAGCGGGGCCCGGGCTTCCCGCAGCAGAGGGATTCAGGAATTGCTGAATTCAGGGGATGCTGAGCCCTGAGCCTGAAACCGCCCCGGGGAGAGCAGCCCGGTAATTCCCGGGGTGCCACCGCTCCCAATTCCCGCTTGGAGCTGGAGCACAGGGATCACCGAGAGGCCTCGCCTGGGAAAAATCCCTTCCCCGAGAGCCCAGAGCGGGGATGTCCGGGAACCACCGGGAGCCCAACGGGGCTGGGAGCGCTCCCGGGATTTTCCCGGGAATCAATCCCGAGGCTCCCGGCGCTTTTCCCCCTGGAGCCGCTGTATTTCTTTTCCCCTTTCCTGTTGCAGCCTCTCGCTTGCTTCGGGCCGGGTTTGATTTATTTATTCAGCCTCCCCTCCCGGGCCGGCTCGGCTCTCCGGGCTCTGTCAGGGCCATCAGCGAACACCGGCCCCTCGGCCCGGCCAGGAATTTTAATTGAAATCACCGCTGATAAGGGCCAGAATCACCCCGCAGCCCCCGGGGGCTCCCCAGGACCTGGGAATCACAAGCGATGAGCTCGCAGCGTTGTTTAAGTTCTTGAGAGAGGAACACTGACATGAAATCTCCCGGAGTCCTCCCAGCAAAAGCTCGGAAAGCGCTTGGAGGAGTGGCTGAAGCGCTCAAAAAGAGACAAGCGCAGCGTTTTGGAGAGTTTCTACCCTTTCTTCATGCGGCGTTGAGAGGAAAAAACACGATTAGTATCAGTATATACTGATTTTTTTATCAATAAGATCCCTCACAAAAAGATCCATTGTTGATTCTAAAGTAATTTTTCTTTTTTTTTTATCTTACGGATCTCCGAAGGCGATTCTCACAAGTCTAAAAACGGCAGCACGAATCCTCATCAAAGCTAAATCGAAGTTGCTGGCAGCGGCACAAATATTCACAAATTCACAAATTTCACAAAAATAACAATTTCACAACCCCACCCCGCTGCCCGAATCCATCGGGGTGCCCTGGGGGTGCACGGCCGAGGAGCGAAGCGCCAGCTCGGCACTGGGACAAACTGGGAGGGAACTGGGGCCCGGAGCTGTCCCCGCGTCCCCTCCCCTCCGGCAGCAGCTTGGTGGTCCGCGCTCCTTTATCAGCGCTTATCTGCCTAATGCGACCTTAATGGAGCTCAAATGGATCTCGATTTGTTTTATTGCGGCTCAGCCCCAAAGCCCGGCACCCCCTCCCCTCCCTCCCCTCCCTCCCCTCCTCCCCGCCGCCCTTGTTTTGGAAACACGCCGGGAAAAGGGAGAGGGGAGCAGGGAGAGCCCTCCCGGGACCGTCCCTCCTGCTCCCCGCGACCCCCCGGGGACCCCCTCACCGCACCGGGGGCTGCTCCCTCCTCCGGGAGGCTCCGAGCGGGGAGCGGGGCTGGGCTGGCAGCGCTCTGGGTGCCCTCCCCGTACCCGGGAGATGCTGCCCACGCCCTTCTCGGTCAGGGACATCCTCAACCTGCGGCGGCCGGAGGTGCCCGAGGGGCCCCGCGCAGCCCGAGCCGCCGGGCAGGAGCAGCCGCGGCCGCGTAAGTGCCCGCGGGACCCCTCCGCGGAGGAAGAAAACACCGGGAGGGGGGCCCGCGGAGCCGCTTTTGGATCCCCAGCGTCCTGATCCCGCTCAGTTTCCTCCTTTTCCCCTTTTTTTTCCTTTTTTTCCCCTCCCTCCGGGGCGTTTTTCGGGCATCCCCGGTGCGCCCCCCGCGCATCCCGGGGAAAACGGGGAGGTCCGGGTGGGGTGGATGGAGCTGTGGGGTGGATTTGGGGTGTTGAGGGTTTGGTTTTTTTTTTCCTGTCACCCTCGCGTGGAGCTCCCTGAATCCCGGCCCCCGGAGCGCGGAGGATTCCCGAGCCGGGGGTGATCGGAGCAGCTAAAAATCCCAAAAAAATTGTTCCTTCTGCTGCTGTTCCCCTGAGCGGGGCTCAGCAGAGCCGGGCTCAGCAGAGTCGGGCTCAGCAGAGCGGGGCTCGGCCGGGGAGCCCGGGGACGATCCTGTTCCCCTTCCAGCATCCCCTGGAATTCCCGAATTCCCAGCCCGAGCTGGATCTGATCCCGGCCGCTCCTCTGCAGCACAAAAAAAATCCCAAACAAATCAGAAACTCCCCCAAAACCGCCGAGAGCTCTCAGGTTTAACGATTTGCCCTCCTCCGCTCTCAGCCCCCTGGAGTCGCTTGGGTTTTGGGGTTTGGTTTTTTGGGGGGCTGGATTTTTTCGGGTTTGTTTGTTTGTGGGGGAATTTTGTTTGTTTATTTTGTTTTGGGTTTTGTTTGGGTTTTGTGGGGTTTTGGGGGGGTTTTATGGTTTGGTGGCTTGATTGGGTTTTTTTTTTGGGGGGGGGGGGTTTGGTGGTTTTGGGGGGTTTTGTTTTGTTTTTTTTGGCCGAAATTCAGGGAGATGTGGGATTCTCCTCTCCCGGATCCTGCCGGAGCTCTGGATTCCATCCCTGCCGAGCAGGACGGTGGGGAAAAGGGGATTTGGGCTCTGGAAAACTCCAACCTGCTGTGCGCCCGCCTTTCCTTGTGTCCCTCAGACACAAACGGTGGCAGCCCCAAAACATCAGAGCGGGGGGGGGAAAAAAAGAGATTTTATTCAGAATTCGTGTAACAGCCTAATTCTGGGAAGAAGAAGAAGAAGAAAAAAAAAGAAAAAATAAGGGAAAAAAAGGGATTTTGTTGAATTTTCAATAAGCATCCCAATTAATATGAAAATTCATATTAAATTTATCAATATCACCCCTATCTCTCTGAATTCTCAGCCCTTCTCCGCCCTATTCCCAACGGGTGCCATCCCCGATTCCATCCCTGCCTCGGAACCCCCTCCCGCTGCCCGCAGCGCCGCTCTCGCCTCTGACTCCGCTTGGTTTTTGTTTTTTTCTCTTCCTCCTCCCCTCTGCAGGGAAATCTCAGCTCCTTCCCCCGACCTTGGATGCCTCGGAGCAGCGCCGGGAGCGCCCGGGCGGGCAGCGGCAGCGGCGGAAACCTCGAGTCCTCTTCTCTCAGGCTCAGGTGCTGGAGCTGGAGCGGCGCTTCCAGCGGCAGAAATACCTGTCCGGGCCCGAGAGGGAGCAGCTGGCTGGGCTCCTGCACCTCAGCCCCACGCAGGTGAAGATTTGGTTCCAGAACCGGCGCTACAAGAGCAAGAGGCAGCGGCAGGAGCGCTGCCCGCGGCCGGCGCTGCCCGCGCTGTCCCCGCGCACGGTGGCGGTGCCGGTGCTGGTCAGGGATGGCAAACCCTGCTTGGGGAGCTCCGGGTTTTTTCCAGCTCCCTCTGGAATTCCAGGTGTTTTTTCCTGTTGGGGTAGCGGAGGTTTAGGGGCGGGGTACGGGCGGGGGTGCCCCGCGGTGTCCCCAGGTGCCACCCCCGGGGGTGAGCGGCGGCAGCTCCCGGTGGTGCCCGCGGGGATCAGCGCCGGGAGCTGCGGATGAGCGCGGAGGAGGCACCGGGAGCCGAGCGCTGCCGGGCACCGGAGCCAAACCCCGGGGGTTTCTGTCCAGCCCGGACCGCGGGATAATCCCGGGATGAGAGAGAGAGGGGGGGACGGTGCCACAGCAGCGCGGAGACTTTGGGCAGGCGGCAGTTGTAAATTATTTATTGTTCAACATCATTGTTATTTGGAGTCTGGCCCCTTCTGCTCCCGAGGGATTTCACCAGGACTTTGCTTTTCCTTCCTCAGGATAACTGGAAAACAGGGCCCGCGCACATCCCTCTGCCTTTATTTTATTTTATTTTATTTTATTTTATTTTATTTTATTTTATTTTTATTATTTCTATTTCTATTTCTTTTTTATTTTTATTTTTATTTTTATTTTTATTTTTATTATTTTATTTTATTTTATTTTTATTTTTTTTATTTAATGCTTTGAGTTCCTATCATTTCTAGATTTGTTTCTGGTTTGTTTTTTCTTAATAACTCCCAGCACAGGTCTCGATTTCTGCCTTTATTATGAATATTATTATTATTATGAATATGATTATTATTATTATTTGCAAATAAAAACAAACGGGTGAGGTGGTGTTTGCGCTCTCTCGGTCATTCCTCACTTTGCGTTTTGAATTTCCAAACCTGAGCTGAAGAAACGCAAAAATCCAATCCAATCCTGATAATCCAGGAAAAAAAATTAAATAAAATCACCTTGTAGTCCGAGTCTGGGAATTCCCGAGGTTTAACCGCTCCAAGGTTTTGTTCCCGCTCCGTTCCCGACAGCTCCGTACCCTGCGGCGTTTGGGAGCAGCCCCGCGGGAGGTGATGGAAGCTTTACCTCTGATCCCGGTCAGCCCCGTCCGGAACGGGACATCCCTGACACCGGGACCAAACCGGGATCAAACCGGGATCCAACCGGGACATCCCTGACACCGGGACCCAACCGGGACCAAACCGGGATCAAACCGGGATCCAACCGGGACATCCCTGACACCGGGACCCAACCGGGACCAAACCGGGATCAAACCGGGATCCAACCGGGACACCGGGATCAAACCGGGACCAAACCGGGATCAAACCGGGACACCGGGATCAAACCGGGACCAAACCGGGACATCCCTGACAGCGGGATCCAACCGGGATCAAACCGGGACCAAACCGGGATCCAACCGGGATCAAACCGGGACATCCCTGACACCGGGACCAAACCGGGATCAAACCGGGACATCCCTGACACCGGGACCAAACCGGGATCAAACCGGGATCAAACCCTGACACCGGGATCAAACTGGGATCAAACCGGGACAGCCCCCGGCAGGTTCATCCTGCTGCTCCAGGGCTCTGGAATCGCTGTCCCGCCCCTCCCCTCACCCACCCGCGCTCGCTCCGGGATCCCGCCCCGCCCTGGAGCCACCGCGGGGCTCCACTGGGAATTCCCTTTTCCCTGCAGTTCCACAGGGTCCTTTTCCCTGCAATTCCACTGGGAATTCTCTTTTCCCTGCAATTCCACTGGGAATTCCCTTTTCCCTGCAATTCCACTGGGAATTCTCTTTTCCCTGCAATTCCACTGGGAATTCCCTTTTCCCTGCAGTTCCACTGGGAATTCCCTCCTCCCTGAAGTTCCACAAGGAATTCTCTTTTCCCTGCAGTTCCACAGGGAATTCTCTTTTCCCTGCAGTTCCAGAGGGAATTCCCTCCTCCCTGCGCTGGGAATTCCCTGGGATCCCAGTGCACGGGCTCACCTGGAATCCCCAAGAACGCGCAGAGTTTTCCTTGGAGGTTCGGCAGCGAAGCGAGGAAATCCCAGGAAAGGCAGGAACCGGGAAGGAAAGGGAATCGCTTCCCTCAGGAAAAATACACTCCTGGGAATGGTGGGAGCTGCAGGAGCTCTGGGCAAAGCCTTCAGGGACGGGCTGGGGTTGTCGGGATTGCCGGGATTGTCGGGATTGCCGGGATTGTCGGGATTGTCGGGATTGTCGGGATTCGGACTCGATGATCCCCGTGGGTCCCTTCCCGATCCTTTCCCAGCTCTTCTCAAAATTCCCTTTCTCCGCCCAACCCGCTCCGGTTGGAGCTGCTGAGCTTTCCCCCCGAGCTCAGGGGGATGATTCCCCAACCCGAAGAAGGAAAAAAAGGGGCTGGAAAAGTTTGGGAATTTGGGGTTCGCACAACCCGCTGGCGGCTCGGGGGGGCTGTGACCAAACACGGCCCGGAAAATCAACAAAATCCGAGGGGGATTGGAGGGAAATCTTTTGTTTCCCTTTTTAAAGGTTAAAAAAAAAATAAATTAACAAACCAACCAAACCCCCCGCCCGGGCTTTGCGGCTGAAGGGGGCTGGGTTTGGGAATAAAAAAAAAAAAAAAAAAGGGATCGGTGCTGATATTCCAGCGGGAAAAGGAGTTGGGAGACGACCGAGCTGGAGGGGGTGACGGAGAATAAATTCGTATTTGGTGATTTCCAGATTTATTTCAATGCCCGCGGTTCCCAGGGGATTCTCCTCGTCCTCACCACCGCGGCTCCCACCGGAGCTCCCACAGGAGGTGGATTGGGCCGAGGGGAATTTTTAACCCCGTGTTCCCCACATCTGGGGAGGCTCCGAGGCTGTTCGGAGTTTTTTTTTTCCTGAAGAGAAGCTCGGGAAGAACAGCCAGAAAGAAATCAGATCCCCAGGGAAGGGCCTGTCCCAGCAGGCGGCTCCGCTCGTGGTTTTTTCCTGGATTTGGGAAGGGTTTGCTCCTTTTGGGTGCCCGAGACTTTGTTGTGAAAGGTGTTGGGGCTTCTTCAATGAATTGAGGGTTCAGGCTTAAACTTTCAGTCTTTTCCAGGCCAGGATTTGCCTCTGGGGCTGCTCTGCCCGGCTTTTAAATCATCCCCGAGCTCTCTTTGCAAAGCCGACAAAAACGTCTTGGACGTTTTCCCCCTTTTCCGACACGCTCAGAGCGCGCCGGAGGGGAGGAGTTTGGGGGAAACCCTCAAAATGCATTTAAAAAAAAATCCCACCCAAGCCTTTGATTTCTCCGCGTTTCCCCCTGAGAGCAGCGTTTTCCCCAAAGAGCTCGGGGATGGAAATCATTCCCAGGAGCGCGGGTGATGGGAGCGATGGAAGCAGAACATCCCCCAAGGATGCTCTCCCAACAGAAACCCAGCCTGGGCTCCTTCTGATCCCAAAATCCACATCCTTGTCCTCCAACCGGGACGGGATTTGTGAGCAAAAAAAAGCGAGGAGGGCACCGAGGGGCGGCCGGGACCCCGCAAACCCGCGGGGAGGGAACTGCCCGAGCAGGAGGGCGAAGGCAGCGGCCCCAAAGCCGAGCCACGGGCGAAGGGCGTAGACCGTGCCAGGCTCTCCAATCAGCCCCGGGGAGGTTTGGCTGGGGCCGGATAAATGCGGGGCCGGGCCGGGCGGGGATGCAGCGAGCCCCGGGCAGCGGCAGCAGGAGCGGGGATGAGCGGCGGGGCTCGGCCGGGAGCCGGGCAGAGCTCGGCCCGCAGCGCCCCGGCCATGAGCGGCACCCCCGGGGCAACCCCGCAAGCCCGGCCCGGTTCGGCACGGCCCAGAACCTCCTTCCTGATCCAGGATATCCTCCGGGAGAGGCCCGAGCGCGGCGGCAGCGCGGGGAAGGCGGAGCTGGCAGAGGCCGGCCAGGAGGGCAGCGGGAAGGGCAGCGCAGCCCCGGGACCCCCGGCCGGGGAGCCGCATCCACCGGGAGGAGCCTCGGGAGCACCGCGGGGACCGGAGACAGGTAACGGGGGGAGCGGGGATGGCTGGGCCGGGGGCGGAGCGGGAATGGAGCGGGAATGGATTGGGAATGGATTGGGAATGGGTCAGGAATGGATCAGGGAATGGGTCAGGGAATGGGTCGGGAATGGGACAGGAATGGGTCAGGAATGGGTCAGGAGTGGCTGTGCCTGGGACAAGGAATGGTTCGGGAATGGGTCAGGAACGGGTCGGGAATGGGTCAGGAACGGGTCGGGAATGGGTCAGGAATGGGTCGGGAATGGGTCAGGAATGGGTCGGGAACAGGTCAGGAATGGATCAGGGAACGGGTCAGGAATGGGTCAGGAATGGGTCAGGAATGGGTCAGGAATGGATCAGGGAACGGGTCGGGAACGGGTCGGGAACGGGTCCGGAACGGGTCGGGAACGGATCAGGGAACGGGTCAGGAACGGGTCAGGAATGGATCAGGGAATGGGTCAGGGAATGGATCAGGAATGGGACAGGAACGGGTCAGGAATGGATCAGGAATAGATCAGGGAATGGGTCAGGAATGGATCAGGAATGGGTCCGGAATGGGTCGGGAACGGGTCCGGAATGGGTCAGGAATGGATCAGGGAATGGGTCAGGAATGGGTCAGGAATGGGTCAGGAACGGGTCAGGAATGGGTCAGGAACGGGTTGGGAATGTCTGAGCTGGGGTCAGTCACGGGGCAGGATCCAGCCCCCGCTGCTGGATCCCAACACACTCGGGTTAAACTCCGGGAACATCGGAGCTGGAGCAGGGGGACAAAAAGGATTTCACAGCGTGCGGGACCTTGGGATTTGGGACACTCCCGCCAGCACTGGGAAACATCCCTTGGGGTGGGGGGGGGGGGGTTATCCTATCCCGGCTCATCCTGCCATGGGATGTCGTTCCGTTCTGTTCCATTCCTATTGCATTTGGGGATTTTATTCCAACCTACCCCCGTTCCCATTCCCGTTCCCATTCCCGTTCCCATTCCCGTTCCCGTTCCCATTCCCGTTCCCATCCCCACCCACCCCTCGGATCTCTTTCCCATGGAATTCGGGAGGATCTGAATCAAACCCCTGCGCACCTCTCACACCATCCAACTGAAACATTCCCAAGGGAACAGGAATTATTGCCTCTCTGGAAGGGGTAAAACCCGGAGATTTTGGCTTTTCCAAGCAGGAACTTTTTGCCTGAGTGGGAATTTTTTGCCTGAGGATTTTTTTGCCCGAGTGGGAATTTTTTTCCTGAGTGAGGATTTATTTCCTGAGTGAGGATTTTTTTTCCCAAGTGGGATTTTTTTTTTCCCCAAGTGGGATTTTTTGCCTGAGTGGGGATTTATTTCTGAGTGGGGATTCATTTCCCAAGTGGGAATTTTTTCTTCCTGAGTGGGAATTTTTTTCCTGAGTGGGGATTTTTTTCCCAAGTGGAAATTCATTCCCGAGTGGGGATTTTTTTTTCCCGAATGGGAATTTATTTCTGAGTGGAAATTCATTTCTCGAGAGGAATTTTTCTTCCTGAGTGGGAACTGATTTGAGTGGGGATTCATTTCCCGAGTGGGAATTTTTTTCCGGAGTGGAAATTCATTTCTGAGTGGGGATTCATTTCCCGAGTGGGGATATTTTCTTCCTGAGTGGGAATTTATTTCCCAAGTGGGAATTATTTTTTTGCCCGAGTGGGAATTTATTTCTGAGTGGAAATTAATTTCCCGAGTGGGGATTTTTTCTTCCCGAGTGGGAATTTATTTCTGAATGGAAATTCATTTCCCGAGTGGGAATTTTTTTTCCCAAGTGGGAATTCATTTCCCAAGTGGGGATTTTCCTTCCTGAGTGGGAACTGATTTGAGTGGGGATTCATTTCCCGAGTGGGAATTTTTGCTTCCTGAGTAGGGATTCATTTCCCAAGTGGGATTTTTTTTCCCGAGTGGGAATTTTTTTCTCCGAGGTGGGGGGATTCATTTCCCAAGTAGGAATTTTTTGCCCGAGTAGGGAATATTTTTTTTCCACGCCGCTCATTCCCGACTCTCCCCTCCGCAGCCCCGCCGCTGGAGCCGCCCCCGCGGGCCCCCCGGCAGGGGAAGCGCTCCCGAGCCGCCTTCTCGCACAGCCAGGTGATCGAGCTGGAGCGCAAATTCAGCCGCCAGCGGTACCTGTCCGCCCCCGAGAGAGCTCACCTGGCCCGGCACCTGCAGCTGACCGAGACCCAGGTGAAGATCTGGTTCCAGAACAGGAGGTACAAGACCAAGAGGAAACAGGGGCTGGCCGGCCTGAGCCGCACGGACTCGCGACAGGAGGCGCCGGAATTCCCGGGAATGTCGCTGCTGGCGCTCAGGGGAGCCTGGCCCTACCTGCCCTGCCTGTACTACGTCAACTCCTGGAGCCCCTCCTGGTAGAAACGGCTTTTTTGGGGGGGTGGAAAACCCGGTGGAAAATGTCCATTTTTTTTCTTGAAATCTGGATTTTTTTTTTCCCCTTAAATCTGGAGGGGATGGATTGCAGTGACAGGGCTTTGTAGTGGCAGCAGAAAATTCTCTCGTTTCCAACACTGAAAAAACTGAAAAAAAAAGCCCCAAATTTGATTGCAGTGCTCTGGGGATTCCCAGGGATTCTGTGATGGCCCCGTCCCTGGAAGCATTCCTTAAATCTGGGAATTTTTTCCTGAAATCTGGAGGGGAGGGATTTCAGTGACAGGGCTTTGTAGAGCAAGCAGAAAATTCTCTCATTTCTGAAAAATAACTGAAAAAAGAGCCCCAGATTTTAACTGCAGTGCTCTGGGGATTCCCAGGGATTCTGTGATGATCCCATCCCTGGAATTATCCTCAGGAGGCGCCGGAATTCCCGGGAATGTCGCTGCTGGCGCTCAGGGGAGCCTGGCCCTACCTGCCCTGCCTGTACTACGTCAACTCCTGGAGCCCCTCCTGGTAGAAACGGCTTTTTTTGGGGGTGGAAAATGTCAAATTTTTTTCCTTAAATCTGGATTTTTTTCCCTTTAAATCTGGAGGGGATGGATTGCAGTGGCTTTATAGTGGCAGCAGAAAATTCTCTCATTTCCAACACTGAAATAGCTGAAAAAAGTCCCAGATTTAATTGCTCTGGGGATTCCCAGGGTGGTTCCATCCCTGGAAGGGCCCAGATCCAGGCTGGATGGGGTTTGGAGCTGAGGGCACCTGGCACTCCTGAGTCCTTCCTGGCAGAAATGGCTTTTTGGAAGTGGAAAATATCTGGTTTTCCCTTAAATCTAAAGGGGAGGGATTTCAGTGACAGGGCTTTGTAGTGGCAGCAGAAAATTCTCTCCTCACTAACACTGAAATAATTGAAAAAAAGCCCCAAATTTGATTGCAGTGCTCTGGGAATTCCCAGGGATTCTGTGATGGCCCCATCCCTGGAAGCATTCCTTAAATCTGGGAATTTTTTCCTGAAATCTGGAGGGGAGGGATTTCAGTGACGGGGCTTTGTAGAGCAAGCAGAAAATTCTCTCATTTCTGAAAAATAACTGAAAACAGAGCCCCAGGATTTAATTGCTCTGGGGATTCCCAGGGAATCTGTGATGATTCCATCCCTGGAAGCATTCCTTAAATCTGGGAATTTTTTTCCTTAAATCTGGAGGGGAGGGATTGCAGCCACAGTGTTTTGTAGTGGAGGCAGAAAATTCTCTCATTTCTGACACTGAAATAACTGACAAAAGAGCCCCAGATTTAATTGCTCTGGGGATTCCCAGGGTATCTGTGATGGTTCCATCCCTGGAAGCATTCCTTAAATCTGGATTTTTTTTTTTTTTTCCCTTAAATCTGGAAATTTTTTCCCCTAAATCCAAAGGGGAAGGGATTTCAGTGACAGGGCTTTGTAGTGGAGGCAGAAAATTCTCTCATTTCTGAAAAATAACTGAAAAAAGAACCCCAGGATTTAATTGCTCTGGGGATTCCCAGGGATTCTGTGGTGGCCCCATCCCTGGAACCAAATCCAGGCTGGATGGGGTTTGGAGCACCTGGCACTCCCAAGTCCTTCCTGGCAGAAATGGCTTTTTGGAAGTGGAAAATCTCCGGTTTTCCCTTAAATCCAGAGAGGAGGGATTGCAGTGACAACGTTCTGTAGTGGCAGCAGAAAATTCTCTCCTAAATAACTCTGAAATGAGCTGAAAACAGCCCCAAATTTAATTGCTCTGAGGATTCCCAGGGAATCCGTGGTGATTCCATCCCTGGAAGGGCCCAGATCCAGGCTGGATGGGGTTTGGAGCTGAGGCCGCCTGGCACTCCCGACTCCTTCCTGGCAGAAATGGCTTTTTGGAAGTGGAAAATCTCCTTTAAATCCACGGAGGAGGGATTTCAGCAGCACCATCGAAAATCTCTCACCTCCAACATTGAAACGACCAAAGGAAAAAAAAAACCAAAATCCCAAAACTTTAATTCCACTTAATTTAAAAAAAAAGAAATCCTGTTCAGATAAAACCAGCTCTGGGTTTCTCCCTGGTTTGGGCCCCGCTCCCTCCTTTGTGGGGTCCTTTGGAATAAAAGCTGCAGGATCTGTGCTGAGAACGAGCTGCTTCCGAGGGTTTTCGTCCTGGGTTTGGGGTTTTCGTCCTGGGTTTGGGGTTTTTAATCCAAATTTTGGGATGTTTATCCCAGGTTTGGGGTTTTTATACAGGGTTTGGGGTGTTTATCTTGGGTTTGGGGTTTTTCTCCCAGGTTTGGGGTTTTTATCCTGAATTTGGGGTGTTTATCCTGGGTTTGGGGTGTTTATGCTGGGTTTGGTGGTTTTATCCTGGATTTGGGGTGTTTATCCTAGGTTTGGGGTTTTTTATCCTAAGTTTGGGGTTCTTGTCCCAGGTTGGGGTGTTTACCCTGAGTTTGGGGTGTTTACCCTGAGTTTGGGGTTTTTATCCCAGGTTTGAGGGTTTTGTCCCAAGTTTGGGGTTTTTATCTTGGGTTTGGGGTTTTTATCTTGGGTTTGGGGTTTTTCTCTCAAGTTTG
The DNA here is from genome assembly GCA_016584745.2 of Phylloscopus trochilus trochilus. Lineage (NCBI taxonomy): Eukaryota > Metazoa > Chordata > Aves > Passeriformes > Phylloscopidae > Phylloscopus > Phylloscopus trochilus. Next base: position 37,146 of record WQNJ02000437.1, on the reverse strand, counting down.
GGGATTTTACCCTGAGTTTGGGGTTTTTCTCCCAGGTTTGGGGTTTTTCTCCCAGGTTTGGGGTTTTTCTCCCAGGTTTGGGGGTTTTATCCCAGGTTTAGGGTTTTTATCCAGGGTTTGGGGTTTTTCTCCCAGGTTCGGGGTTCTCATCCCAGCGCTCCGGGAATTCCCGGGGGATCGGGGCCGCCCCATCCCCGGATCCCGGGCCCAGCCGGAGGCGCCGCGGGCCCCACCCGGGCGGGGACAATGGGGCGGTGACAGACGCGGTTTGCAGATCCGGGACCCGGCCCTGCCCAACCGCGGCGGGGATTTTGGGGGATTTGGAGCCGGAGTTTTCCAAGCCAGGATTCCCTGGATCAGCCCTGGGTCGCCACAACACCCAAACAGGATCGTCCCAGTTTTTAGGGGGGAAAAATAAAATAAAATAATCCCGTTTGTACTCACAGAATAGCAAAATTTTAAATTTTTTAATGCTGATTATATTTAAAGTGTCATCAATTCCATGGGAAAAGTGCGGGAATAAAGGAAATTTCCTTTATCGTCTCCTTTTTTAGATGGAAAATATCCTTAATTTTGGATATTAAGGGATATTTCCTTAAATGTTTCCTGAATATTTCCTTAAATATTTCTTGAATATTTCCTTAAATATTTCTTGAATATTTCCTTAAGTATTTCCTTAAGTATTTCCCAAATATTTCCTTAAATATTGCCTGAATATACCCTTAAATCCATTTTAATGGATTTTTCCCAGCTGGAAATGCATTTATTTTTTCTCAGCTGGAGTAACCCAGCCAAGCTCTGCTGGAGCAGATTTCATCTCCTGGGATTGACATTCCACCGAGGTTTCTTACCTGGGAAGCTCCAGGGATTCTGATCCCTAATCCCAGATTCCTGAATCCTGATCCCTGAATCCTTCTCCAGGGATTTTGACTCCTGATCCCTGACCCCTGATCCCTGATCCTTGACCCCTGATCCCTGATTCCTCCTCCAGGGATTCCTGATCCCTGATCCCTTATCCCTGATCCTTGACCCCTGATCCCTGATTCCTCCTCCAGGGATTCCTGATCCCTGATCCCTGACCCCTGAATCCTGAATCCTGATCCCAGATTCCTGATCCCTGATCCCAGATTCCTGATCCCTGATCTCTGATCCCTGACCCCTGATTCCTGATTCCTCCTCCAGGGATTCTGACCCCTGATCCCTTATCCCTGATCCTTGACCCCTGATCCCTGATTCCTCCTCCAGGGATTCCTGATCCCTGATCCCAGACTCCTGATCCCTGATTCCTCCTCCAGGGATTCTGATCCCTGATCCCTGATCTCTGATTCCTGATCCCTGATTCCTCCTCCAGGGACTCTGTTCCCTGTTCCCTGATCCCTGATCCCTGATCCCTGATCCCTGATCCCTGCTCTTGCCATCCAAACCCCGCTGCTCCCATCCCCTCCCGGAGCAGGGAAACGCCGGCAATAAGGGATGGGAGGGAACTGCCTGGATTTCCCTTTTTCCCACAGGATTTTTTTGGGATTTCTCACGAACTCCATGAGCTCCCAGGCAGAAGAGGCAAAAAAAAAAATTCCAGGAGCAAAATTCCAGGGCAGGGAGGCCGGGGAGCGGAGCAGACCCCAAGCCAGGGTTGGGAATTTTATTTTTTCCCCTCGCTATCAGAACTCCTCTGCTTTGGAGGCCGAGCCGTGGCTTTGGAATTGTCTCAAAGTAACTTTTCCTATCTCCAGCTGCATGTTTCTCTCGGAGCTGCCTCTCCCAGGGCAGATTCCAGGAGGGAAGGAGGGAAGGAGGGAAGGGGGGAAGGAGGGAAGGAGGGAAGGAGGGAAGGAGGGAAGGAGGGAAGGACATCTCCTCTCCACTGTTGCAAAATGTTCCCATCCCTGCTCTTCTCCACTTGGGAACAACAACAAAAAATTCCCTTTGTTGGCCTCAGAGCTGGGGCTGGGAGCAGCTCCTGCCCAAATCCCACGGATTTCGCTGCTGGAATCCAGGCAGGGACAGGGAGTGGGAATGGAAAACACCGGGAAGGGGCTGGGAGCTGGGGCTGGGAAAAGGAGATGGGGCTGGAAATGGGAAATAAATCGGAACTGGAAATGAAATCTGAGCTGGAAATGAAATCTGAACTGGGAATGGGATCTGAACTGGAAATGGGATCTGAGCTGGGAATGGGATCTGAGCTGGGAATGGGATCTGAGCTGGGAAACAAAACTGAACTGGAAATAAATCTGAATTGGAAATGAAACCTAAAATGGAAATGAATCTAAACTGGAAATGGGCTCTAAACTGAAAATTAAATCTGAACTGGAAATGAAACCTAAACTGGAAATGAACACAACACACCAAAAAAACCCCCCAAAACACACACACACACAAAAAACCACCCCCCCCAAAAAAAAACCAACCCAAAAAACACACAGACACAAAAGAAAAAACCACAAAAAAAACCCCCAAAAAAACAAACAAAAAAAACCCCCAGAAAATGCACAGACACAAAAAAAAAAAAAAAAAAAAACAACCACCCAAACCTAAAAAAAAGGAAAATTGGTGGAAATGAAGGAAATGGGGTGGAAATGAGGGAAAAGGGGGTGGAAATGAAAGGAAATGGGGTGGAAATGAAGGGAAAGGAGGCAAAAAATCAAGGGAAAGGGCTCAAATTAAGGAAAAGAGGTGGAAACCAAGGAAGGGACCCACGGGGCTTTTTATGGACACAAATCCCACTTCCAGTGGCTTTTCCCTTTTCTTTTCCAAGCACCGAGCACCCGGCTAAAATAAATAATAAAAAAAAAACAATAAAAGGGGCTGAGCTGTTTGCTGAACAAATCCCGGCAGAGCGGGGAAAGGCATCAATCATCCCCGGGGGGATAAATATTCCTGGATTAATGGGACACGGGGGAAAACCCCAAAGCTCCGGCAGCCCCAGGGAAGCAGAATTCCTGTTTGCGCCCAAGCGGGGAGGGAAAACATCCTTGAAATGCGCGGTGATCCCTGGGGATTATCCCGGGGCTGGTGCTGACAGGACGCTGCCCTTGCTCGGGGCCAAATCATTTCTTTAAAGGATTAAAAAAAAAAAAATAACACCTCGGTCTTCCCCTCTTAAAAATAAAAATTAAAAAAAGCGGGAGGGAGGAGCTGCCCGCGGGTAATGGAGCTGCTGCTGAGCAGCGTTTGCAGGGCCCGAGCAGCATTCCTGGCAGGAATCCCGGGGTGGGAGCCAAGGAAAGGTTCGGGAGCTGGCAGAGCGCTGGGGGCGGGTGTGGGGCACGGAGAGGGGTGGGAAGGGCAAGGACACCCCCGGGGGCTGCGGCGGGAGAGAGGGAAAGCTCCTGGGAACGAGGATGGATCCTTTGGGATGGGGGAATGTTCTCCAGGAGAGCAGGAAATCTCCTGGGAAAGAGGATGGATCCTTTGGAATGTTCTCCAGGAGAGTAGGAAAGCTCTTGGGAACGAGGATGGATCCTTTGGGATGGGGAAATGTTCTCCCAGGAGAGAGAGAAGCTTTTGGGAATGAAGATGGATCCTCTGGGATCTCAGGAGAGTGGGAAAGCTCTTGGGACCAAGGATGAATCCTCTGGGATGGGGGAAGGTTTTCCCAGGAGAGAGGGAAAGCTCCTGGGAACGAGGATGGATCCTTTGGGATGAGGAAATGTTCTCCTAGGAGAGCAGGAAAGGTCTTGGGAATGAGGATGGATCCTTTGGGATCCCAGGAGAGCAGGAAAGCTCTCAGGAGTGAGGATGGATCCTCTGGGATGGGGGAAGGTTTTCCCAGGAGAGAGGGAAAGCTCCTGGGAACGAGGATGGATCATTTGGGATGGGGAAATGTTCTCCCAGGAGAGAGAGAAGATTTTGGGAACAAGGATGGCGGAAGGTTTTCCCAGGAGAGAGGGAAATCTCTTGGGAACGAGGATGGATCCTTTGGGATGGGGAATGTTCTCTCAGGAGAGCGGGAAAGGGCTCAGGAATGAGGATGGATCTTTCAGGATGGAGGGATGCTCTCTCAGGAGAGAGGAAAAGCTCCTGGGAATGAGGATGGATCCTTTGGGATGGGGAATGTTCTCCCAGGAGAGAGAGAAGCTTTTGGGAATAGGGATGGATCCTTTGGGATGGGGGGATGTTCTCTCAGAAGAGAGGAAAAGCTCTCAGGAATGAGGATGGATCTTTTGGAATGAGGGACTGTTCTCCAGGAGAGCAGGAAAGCTCTCGGAAATAGGGAAGGGTGGGAAGCAAGGAAAAGGGGAGAAAATCAAAGGAAAAAATGGTGGAAATCGAGGAAAAGGGGTGGGAATTAAAGAAAATTGGTGGAAATTAAAGAAATGGGATGGAAATTAAAGAAATGGGGTGGAAAGGAGGGGAAAGGAAGCAAAAATCAAGGGAAAAGGGCGGGAATTAAGGAAAAGAGGTGGAAACCAAGGAAGGGACCCAGGTCCCGGCTCTGCCTCCGGCCAGAAATCCCCCTGAGGAGCCAGGAATGTTTTCCACCTGGAGCCCAAACATTCCCCCCGCCCTGGGGGTTTCACAATCCAAACATTCCCGTTGAAATTCCCTTTTTTTCCCCCCACCCCGCTTTGGATCCCCCCTTTGCTCCAGGGCGAGCCGAATTCCTGGGATTATCCCGGGGGAGTCGGGCTCTCCCTCTGCCCCGGGAGCTGCCAGGGACGGCAAGGACGCCGGGGAGACTCCCGGGATTTTCCCACTGGAGGCGGCTGGAGCCGGGGGAGGATCCTCCCGGGCCCTGTTCCCACCGAGGGCTTCTCCCAGCGCTGATCCCAGGATTTCCAAGCGGCGCCAGGGGCGCGCGGCGTTCCCGGGAATTCTTCTCATCCCGAGGTTTTGGGGGCAGCCGGATTTATTAAAAAAAAAAAAAAAAACAAAACAAAAAACAAACAAACAAAAAACAAACACCAAAAAACCAAACAAAAACACCAAACAAACCAAAAAACCCAAGGTGGGGAGAACTAGAAATCAGGGGTTTTCCAGGATGGGATCCTTTCCCTAGAACAGGATCCCTTTCCAGGCCAGTATCCCATTCCCAGGCCAGGATCCCATTCCCAGGCCAGGATCCCATTCCTAGGCCAGGATCCCATTCCTAGGCCAGGATCCCAATCCCAGGCTGGATCCCATTCCCAGGTCAGGATCTCTTTCCCAGAACAGGATCCCATTCCCAGCCCAGGATCCCATTCCCAGCCCAGGATCCCATTCCCAGGCTGGATCCCATTCCCAGGCCAGGATCCCATTCCCAGGCTGGATCCCATTCCCAGGCCAGGATCCCATTCCCAGGCCAGTATCCCATTCCCAGCCAGGATCCCATTCCCAGAACAGGATCCCATTCCTAGGCCAGGATCCCAATCCCAGGCTGGATCCCATTCCCAGGTCAGGATCTCTTTCCCAGAACAGGATCCCATTCCCAGCCCAGGATCCCATTCCCAGCCCAGGATCCCATTCCCAGGCTGGATCCCATTCCCAGGCCAGGATCCCATTCCCAGGCTGGATCCCATTCCCAGGCCAGGATCCCATTCCCAGGCCAGTATCCCATTCCCAGCCAGGATCCCATTCCCAGAACAGGATCCCATTCGCAAGGCTGGATCCCATTCCCAGGCCAGGATCCCATTCCCAGGCCAGGATCCCATTCCCAGGCTGGATCCCATTCCCAGCCCAGTATCCCATTCCCAGGCCAGGACCCCATTCCCAGGCCAGGATCCCATTCCCAGGCCAGGATCCCATTCCCAAGGCTGGATCCCATTCCCAGAACGGGATCCCATTCCCAGGCCAGTATCCCATTCCCAGGGCAGGACCCCATTCCCAGGCTGGATCCCATTCCAGGCCAGAACCCCATTCCCAGGCTGGATCCCATTCCCAGGGCTCCCATTCCGATCCCATTCCCAGGCAGGGCAGGATCCCATTCCCAGAACAGGATCCCATTCCCAGCCCAGGCTCCCATTCCCAACCCAGGATCCCATTCCCAGCCCAGGATCCCATTCCCAGCCCAGGATCCCATTCCCAGGCAGGGCAGGACCCCATTCCCAGCCCAGGATCCCATTCCCAACCCAGGATCCCATTCCCAACCCAGGATCCCATTCCCAGCCCAGGCTCCCATTCCCATCCCATTCCCAGGCCGGGCAGGAACTCCCCAGGGCCATTCCCGGGCTCACTTTCCCTTCTCCCACCCCGCTCGGGTGGAGCCTGGAGCAGCCGGGAATTCCCGGGAATTCCCATCCCCGCGGGCCCCGGGCCGGCTTTGTCCCCAAATCCCATCCCCGCCGCTCCAAACCCTCTCCCGCCCCCCCTCCCCTCTCCCTGTTTGTCTTGGGCGCCTCCCGGAGGGAAAAGTTTTCCGGCCGCTCCTTCCCTGCCCGGCCCCGGCCGATTCCGAAGGGGAATCCAAACATTTGTGTTTGGCCCGGGATTAATCCCGGCCGGGAGCTCCGGGGAGCGGGGAGAGCCCGGCAGGCGTGGGGCTGCTCTGGAGCGGGGCCAGGGATCCCTGAGCTCGGGTTCTTCCTTTAGCCCGGGCTGTGATCCCAAATCCTGCATTTCACAGGGGCTGTGATCCCAAATCCTTGATTTATCCCAGTCTCTGACCCCAAATCCTGCATTTCATGGGGGCTGTGATCCCAAATCCTGCATTTCATGGGGGCTGTGATCCCAAATCCTGCGTTTCACAGGGGCTGTGACCCCAAATCCTTGATTTATCCCAGTCTCTGACCCCAAATCCTGCATTTCCCCAGGGCTGTGATCCCAAATCCTGCATTTCATGGGGGCTCTGATCCCAAATCCTTGATTTTAGCCAAGTCTGTGATCCCAATCCTTGATTTCACTGGGTCTGTGACCCCAAATCCTTGATTTATCCTGGTCTCTGACCCCAAATCCTCGATTTTAGCCCAGTCTGTGATCCCAAATCCTGCATTTCCCTGGGGCTGTGACCCCAAATCCTTGATTTTAGCCAAGGCTGTGATCCTAATCCTTGATTTCACCGTGTCTGTGACCCCAAATCTTTGATTTTAGCCCCATCTCTGACCCAAATCCTTGATTTTGGCTCCAGGATTTCCCAGATCCCTGCTCCAGGATCCCATTCCCAGGACAGGATCCCTTTCCCAGGATTTTCTCCCATTCCCAGGATTTTCTCCCATTCCCAGGATATTTTCCCTTCCCCGGACAGACCAAAAAACCCAAATTTGGGCCAAACCACCCCAAAAATCCCCGAGGAGGTGCAGCCGTGCCAGCCTCAGGAATATCCGAGGTGCAGAAGGGGCAGGAACCCCTGGGAAAAACCAGGAATTTTCCCTTTGGAGCTGCAATGCTCATCCCACGGTGGATAACAAATAATTCCAATATTTTGCTGAAGATTCCCATTATTTTTTTTCCCCTCTGGATCCCACCTCGGGAGAGCAGGATCCCTCTGATCCCGACGCTGCTCAGCCCAAATCCCAGGGAATTCAACTCCCAGGGAATTTTTCTCCGCTCCGGGCAGAAACTCCTCCAATAAATGGGAATTTTGGGGTTTTTTTTTCCTCCACTTTTATTCCAGAAAAAGGGAAAAATCCAAAGCAGCTCCAGCATTTCCTGGGGTTTTTTTTCCTTCAAATGGAAGGGAAACCTCAGCCAGAGCAGCTCCCCCTCCCCGCGCGCTCATTCCAGGGGAGGGAAAGCTCCGATCCTTCGGGAATTTGGGGATTTTTTTTTTATTATTTTTTTGCTTGGGTTTGGTTGGGAATTCCCGGTCGGGTGAGATCCGAAACTCTCCAGCGGCTCCTAGAGGAGCTGCCAGGCTGGAAAACTCCCGGCATGGATTTTCCTCCGCCCAAAATGATTTTCCTCCTCCCAGGATGGATTTTTCTTTTCCCAGGATGGATTTTTCTTTTCCCAGAGTGAATTTTCCTCCTCCCAAAATGGGATTTTCCCCTTCCCAGGATGGATTTTTCTCCTCCTAGAACGGATTTTCCTTTTCCCTGAATGAATTTTCTTCCTCCCAGAATGGATTTTCCTCCTCCCAGGATGGATTTTTCTTTTCCCAGAGTGAATTTTCCTCCTTCCAGGACAGGTTTTCCTCCTCCCAAAAGGGATTTTCCCCTTCCCATGACGGATTTTTCTCCCCCCAGAACAGATTTTCCTTCTCCCAGAATTTTCCTTCTCCCAGGACGGATTTTTCTCCCCCCAGGATGGATTTTCCTCCCCTCAGGAGGATTTTCCTTCTCCCAAAATGTATTTTTCTCCTCCCAGGATGGATTTTTCTTTTCCCAGAATGGATTTTCCTCCTCCCAAAATGGGATTTTCACACTCCCAGGATGGGTTTTTCTCCCCCCAGAACAGATTTTCCTCCTGCCAGAATTTTCCTTCTCCCAGGAGAATTTTTCTCCCCCCAAAATGAATTTTCCTCCTCCCAGGATGGATTTTTCTTTTCCCAGAATGGATTTTCCTCCTTGCAGGACAGATTTTCTTCCTCCCAAAATGGATTTTCACCCTCCCAAGATGGATTTTCCTTCTCCCTGAATAGATATTCCTCCTCCCACAATGGATTTTCCTCTTCCCAAAATGGATTTTCCTCCTTTCCATGAAGGATTTTTCTCCCCCCAGAACAGATTTTCCTTCTCCCAGAATGGATTTTCCTCATCCCGGAATTTTCCTCCTCCCAGGACGGATTTTCCTCCCCCCAAAGTCGATTTTCACCCTCCCACGAGATTTTTCGTCCCCCCAGGATGGATTTTCCTTCTTCTTGAATGGATTTTCCTCCCCTCAGGAGGATTTTCCTCCTCCCAAAATGGGATTTTCACACTCCCAGGATGGGTTTTTCTCCCCCCAGGACAGATTTTCCTCCTCCCAGAATTTTCCTCCTCCCAGGATGGATTTTCCTTTTCCCAGAGTGAATTTTCCTCCTTCCAGGACAGGTTTTCCTCCTCCCAAAATGGATTTTCACCCTCCCAGGATGGATTTTCTTTCTCCCTGAATAGATTTTCCTCCCCCCAGAAGGGATTCTCCTCCTCCCAGGAGAATTTTTTTCTCCCAGAATGGATTTTCCTCTTCCCATGACGGATTTTTCTCCCCCCAGAACAGATTTTCCTTCTCCCAGAATGAATTTTCCTCCCCTCAAGAGAATTTTCCTCCTCCCAGGATGGGTTTTCCTCCTCCCAAAATCGATTTTCACCCTCCCAGGATGGATTTTTCTCCTTCTAGAACAGATTTTTCCTTCTCCCTGAATGGATTTTCCTCATTCCTGAATGGATTTTCCTCATCCTGGAATTTTCCTCCTCCCAGGAGAATTTTTCCCTCCCAAAATGGATTTTTCTCCCCCTAGAACGGATTTTCCTCCTCCCAAAATGGATTTTCACCCTCCAAGGATGGATTTTCCTTCTCCCAGAATGGATTTTTCCCTCCCAAAATGGATTTTTCCCCCACCCAGAAGGGATTTTCCCCATCGCTAGAAGGCTCCATTCCCTCAGGGATGAGCCAGCCCCTCCCTCATTCCCGAGGGAAAAACAACCCCAGCCTCCAAAAAAAAAAACACCACGAACAAACCCCCCAAAAAATCCGGATATTTTTATTTCCTCCGAGCTCCAGTGAACACAACTGCAGCAGCATTTCCCACCTGGATCCTGCACTGGGAAACACTGAAGGAAAACACTTTATTTTATTATTTTTATTTTTTTTTTATTTTATTTTACTTTATTTTATTTTATTTTACTTTATTTTATTTTTACTTTATTTTATTTTACTTTATTTTATTTATTTTTATTTTATTATTTTTATTTTTATTATTTTATTTTATTCTATTTTTATTTTTTCTATTTTATTTTTTATTTTATTTAATTTTTGCCGAGGCAAAAAAACCCAAAAAAAACCAAAAAACCAACAAACCCAGAAATTTCAGCCCAGAATTGCAGCACAACTGCCAAAGGCAAACTTTGGGAGGGGTTTTTGGGATTGGGGAAGGGGATTTGGGATGGGGAAGGGGTTTTTGGGATTGGGGAAGGGGTTTTTGGGATGGGGAAGGGGATTTGGGATTGGGAAGGGGGTTTTGGGATTGGGGAAGGGGATTTGGGATGGGGAAGGGGGTTTTGGGATGGGGAAGGGTTTTTGGGATTGGGGAAGGGGATTTGGGATGGGGAAGGGGTTTTTGGGATGGGGAAGGGGTTTTTGGGATGGGGAAGGGGTTTTTAGGATTGGGGATTTGGGATGGGGAAGGGATTTTTGGGATTGGGGAAGGGGATTGGGGAAGGGGATTTGGGATGGGGAAGGGGTTTTTGGGATTGGGGAAGGGGATTTGGGATGGGGAAGGGGTTTTTGGGATGGGGAAGGGGTTTTGGGATGGGGAGGGGGTTTTTGGGATGGGATTTTTCCCTGCAGATCCAGCCCCAGCAAGCTGGGAAATGGGAAATGTTCCTGCTGCAGGTGAGAGCTCTGGAATGGGAGGAATGGGGTGGTTTTGGGGGACATTCGGGGTGATCCAAGTGGATTTCCCTCCTCTCAGAAGGGATTTTTCCTTTTCCCAGAAGGATTTCCCTCCTCCCATAAAGGATTTTCTTCCTCCCACCAAGAATTTTCCTTTTCCCATAAGGATTTCCCTCCTCCCAGAAGGATTTTCCTCCTCCCATAAAGGATTTTTCTTTTCCCATAAAGGAATTCCCTTTTCCCATAAAGGATTTCCCTCCTCCCACAAAGAATTTTCCTTTTCCCATAAAAGATTTCCCTCCTCTCAGAAGGGATTTTCCTTTTCCCAGGATTTTCCTCTTCCCATAAAGGATTTTGCTTTTCCCATAAAGGACTTTCTTCCTTCCATAAAGGATTTTCCTTTTTCCATAAAGATTTCCCTCCTCCCATAAAGGATTTCCCTTTTCCCATAAAGGAATTCCCTTTTCCCATAAAGGATTTTGCTTTTCCCATAAAGGAATTCCCTTTTCCCATAAAGTATTTCCCTCCTCTCAGAAGGGATTTTTCTTTTTCCCAAAAGGATTTCCCTGCTCCCATAAAGGATTTTCCTCCTCCCACAAAGAATTTTCCTTTTCCCATAAAAGATTTCCCTCCTCTCAGAAGGGATTTTCCTTTTCCCAGGATTTTCCTCTTCCCATAAAGGATTTTGCTTTTCCCATAAAGGATTTCCCTCCTCTCAGAAGGGATTTTCCTCCTCCCATAAAGGAATTTCCTTTTCCCATAAAGGACTTTCTTCCTTCCATAAAGAATTTTCCTTTTTCCATAAAGATTTCCCTCCTCCCATAAAGGATTTCCCTCCTCCCAGAAGGGATTTTCCTTTTCCCAGAAGGCTTTTCCTCCTCCCATAAAGGAATTCCCTTTTCCCATAAAGGAATTCCCTTTTCCCATAAAGGGTTTTGCTTTTCCCATAAAGGATTTCCCTCCTCCCAGGATCTGCCCACTCCCAGCCCGAGGAGAAGCCAATTCCCAGCAGATCCCGGCCGATCATTTCTCTTCCCATCCCTCGGGAATCTCCCCCTCTCCCAACCCCATCCCGGGATTTTTCCTCTCTCCCTCCTCCCAGGTTACTCCAAGGAGCAGCTGAGCAGAAACACCCCAGGAATTCCAGAGGCTGCACCAACCCCCGGGATCACCCACATTATCCCAACATTTTTCTCTTTCTGGCATTAAATCCCCAAAATTTCCATCTCCACGGGGATTTCCCTGGCTCTGGGAGAGACTCTGCAGATTTTCCTTCTCCCTGAACGGATTTTCCTCCTCCCAAGATGGATTTTCCTTCTCCCAAGATGGATTTTCCTTCTCCCAAGATGGATTTTCCTCCTCCCTGAATGGATTTTTCTTCTCCCTGAATGGATTTTCCTTCTCCCAAGATGGATTTTCCTTCTCCCTGAATGGATTTTCCTCCTCCCAAGACGGATTTTCCTCCTCCCTGAATGGATTTTCCCCCTCCCAAGATGGATTTTCCTTCTCCCTGAATAGATTTTCCTCATCTCGGAATTTTCCTCCTCCCAGGATGGATTTTCCTCCCCCCAAAATCGATTTTCACCCTCCCACGAGTATTTTCCTCCCCCCAGGATGGATTTTCCTTCTCCTTGAATGGATTTGGAAAAAAAAAACTTCCCAGCCCTGAGATCTCCAACCCTCTCCCAATCCAGGGGAATCCAGCGGGATTTTCCTGCTTTAAGGCACAGGGGAGGGATTTATTCACAAAGACACCAAAAAAAAAAGGCAACAAAAAGCTCATTTCACACCGGGAGTGCTCCCACGAGGCATTCCAGAGGGAATTCTGGGTTTTCCTGCTCCAAAAACTGTGGGGAAAAGGATGGGATCAGCTCGGTGCCACCCCAAAAACCACCCCGGGGTTATGGGGCAGCTCCAGGGCCACATTCCAGCCCCAGGGATCCCCAGGGACATCCTGGAATGCTCAGCAGGGACAACGGGAAGATGGATCCTGGAGCTGGATCCCAAAAATCCCTCCTTGGCTGCTGCTCTTCCAAGGGAGTGGCCAAATGATGGAATTTACCCCTGGATTCAAATGGGACAGGGATCCTGGAACTGGAATTTGCACATCCAGGACCCCAAAATTCCCTCCTTGGCTGCTGCTCTTCCAAGGGAGCGGCCAAATGATGGAATTTGGCTTGGGAAGGATGGAATTTACCCCTGGATTCAAATGGGAGACAGGCCCTGGGACTGGAATTTGCACATCCAGGATCCCAAAAAATCCCTCCTGATCCCCCAAGGGGAGGTTAAAGGATGGGATTTGCTTTGGAAGAGCCGTTTCCAAATGGGATATGAACCCTGGAACTGGAATTTGCAGTTCCAGGATCCCAAAAAATCCCTCCTGATCCCCCAAAGGAGCAGCTGAGGGATGGAATTTGTTTTGGAAAAGCCACTCCCAGCCGGAGCAGGGCAGGCAGGGAGGCTCCCACCTTTCCCACTCAGCATTCCAAGCAGGAAAACCAACCTCAGGACAACGAGGAGCTCCTCCAGGTGAGGTTTTCCTTCTCCAGGTGGGATTTTTGTCCCTCCTGGATCGAGGGGATGAGCAGCAGCTCCTCACCTCCTGGGCTGGGAGCTGCCTTTGGATGTGCACTGGGATTTCCCTAAGGATCGGGGTTTGGAGCTGCCAGGAAAACTCTATAAATTGGAAAGAGCAGCTCCAGGATCTCCAGGACCTCCTATCCCAGGAGCAGAGCAGCTCCAGGATCTCCAGGATGTCCAGGATCTCCTGTCCCAGGAGCAGAGCAGCTCCAGGAGCTCCAGGATCTCCAGGATCTCCTGTCCTGGGAGCAGAACAGCTCCAGGTTCTCCAGGTTCTCCAGGATCTCCTGTCCTGGGAGCAGAGCAGCCCCAGGATCTCCAGGATCTCCTGTCCCAGAAGCAGAGCAGCTCCAGGAGCTCCAGGATCTCCAAGATCTCCCTGTCCCAGGAGCAGAGCAGCTCCAGGAGCTCCAGGATCTCCAGGATCTCCCTGTCCCAGGAGCAGAACAGCTCCAGGATCTCCAGGATCTCCAGGATCTCCAGGATCTCCAGGATCTCCTGCCCCAGGAGCAGAGCAGCTCCAGGAGCTCCAGGAGCTCCAGGATCTCCTGTCCCAGGAGCAGAGCAGCTCCAGGAGCTCCAGGATCTCCAGGATCTCCAGGTTCTCCAGGATCTCCAGTATCTCCAGGAACTCCTGTCCCAGGAGCAGAGCAGCTCCAGGTTCTCCAGGATCTCCAGTCCTGGGATCCCCTGGAATGGGATCAGGGCTTCAGGGAGGGGTAAAAAAAGCAGGAATGAACCCCGGGAGGGTGAAGGCTGCTCAGCTGTCCCACCCCATGAAAATGGACCCAACAGCCAGCTGAAAAGGCAAAATAAAAAAGATTATATTGCTTCAAAATCTGCATCTCCAAGAGCAGGGAAAAAACGGAATTGGGGTTCCCAGCCCCCCAAAAAGGGATTTTTGGGATCATTTTCCCAAAGTCTTGTCCCCATTCCTTGTCCCCCCCCCTCAAGTACCTTGGCAGCAGAGGAGAAGCCAGGCCAATACCTGGGATTTAATTAAAGCCAATTTGGCCACGAAAATCAATGATTTTGGGTCTCCTCCCTTGCACAGGAGGGAAAAAAAAAAACCACCCCAGCCCTTTTTAAACAGCTTTGCAGCCAGCTGTAAAAAGCATTTAAAAACCCCACTCAACTGCCTACGTAGAAAAATAAAGGATAAACATTATCCAGCTACTTTATATTTATATAAAAATTAACTTCTCTGCCAGGACGCTTTTTTTTGTTTCTTTGCTGTAAAAATAAAAAATAAAATTTAAAAAAAATCACAAAAACCCCCTCCCCACCCCTGGCTTAGGTTGGATAACCTAAACCTTCAACTCCAGCTTCCATCTTATTCCCCAGAAAAGGAGCAGTTGGCAATTTCACTGCTGCAAAATAAAGTTATTAAATATATATATATATATATATATTAATATAAAAGTCTGTATAAACTCTTTGTTGTTGTTGTTGTTTAAGGAAGGGAAGGGGACACTGAGTGACCAGGGATGCCAGGGCTCGGAGTGACCAGGAATTCCTGGAGATCACCATGGGAATCCCTGGGGACACTGAGTGACCAGGAATTCCACGGAGACACTCAATGACCAGGAATCCCTGGAGACCACCACAGAAATCCCTGAGGACCACCATGGGAATCCCTGGGGACACTCAATGACCAGGAATTCCAATGGGACACTCAATGACCAGGGATCCCAGAAGGACACTCAATGACCAGGAATTCCCTGGGGACACTGAGTGACCAGGAATCCCTGGGGACACTCAGTGACCAGGAATTCCCTGGGGACACTGAGTGACCAGAAATCCCTGGAGACCACCACAGAAATCCCTGAGGACCACCATGGGAATCCTTGGGGACACTCAATGACCAGGAATTCCATGGGGACACTCAATGACCAGGAATTCCCTGGGGACACTCAATGACCAGGAGTCCCAGAAGGACATTCAATGACCAGGAGTCCCATAAGGACACTCAATGACCAGGAATTCCATGGGGACACTCAGTGACCAGGAATCCCTGGAGACCATCACAGAAATCCCTGGGGACCACCATGGGAATCCCTGGGGACGCTCAGTGACTGGGAATTCCATGGGGACACTCAGTGACCAGGGATCCCTGGGGACACTCAATGACCAGAAGTCCCTGGGGACACTCAGTGACCAGGAATCCCTGGAGACCACCACAGAAATCCCTGAGGACCACCATGGGAATCCCTGGGGACGCTCAGTGACTGGGAATTCCATGGGGACACTCAATGGCCAGGAACTCCTGGGGACACTCAATGACCAGGAGTCCCAGAAGGACACTCAATGACCAGGAATTCCCTGGGGACACTCAATGACCAGGAATTCCCTGGGGACACTCAATGACCAGGAATCCCAGAAGGACACTCAGTGACCAGGAATTCCCTGGGGACACTCAATGACCAGGAATCCCATAAGGACCCTCAATGACCAGGAATTCCATGGGGACACTCAATGACCAGGAATCCCATAAGGACACTCAATCACCAGGAATTCCATGGGGACCCTCAATGACCAGGAATTCCCTGGGGACACTCAGTGACCAGGAGTCCCTGGGGACACTCAATGGCCAGGAATCCCTGGAGACCATCACAGAAATCCCTGAGGACCACCATGGGAATCCTTGGGGACACTCAATGACCAGGGACCCCAGAAGGACACTCAATGCCCAGGAATTCCCTGGGGACACTCAGTGACCAGGAATTCCCTGGGCACACTCGGTGACGGCGCAGCCCCCCCGGGCAGGGCGATGCCTCCAGCAGAACTCCCGCCGGGCTGAGGGGGCAGCAGGCAGAGTGGGGAGGAGATCCCTGCTCCTCCCCTCACGAGGCCGGCCTCTTCTCCAGCGCCTGCCTGCTGAGCAGATACTTGAAGAGCTCATACACCGACCAGGCGATGGCCGTGGAGGGCATCTGGTAAATGACCCGAGCTTGGACACCCTTGAAGAAGCCGGGCAGCCCTCCCAGCTGGTAGATGGTGCTGAAGGCGTTGGCCATGCCCGACAGGTGGCCCCTGACGTTGAGGGAGCTCAGGGCCGTGTTCTCCTGCGTGTTCAGCAGCGTCTTGCACACGTCCAAGGGCGTGGTGGCGGCGGCGGCCACGGCTCCGGCCACGGCGCCGGCCACCACGTGGGAGCCGGGCTGGTAGAGGCGCTGGGGGTTGAGGTGCTCCTGCAGCAGCTCGTAGGTGATGAAGTGGATGGCCTGGAAGGGCACGTTCATGGTCAGCTGAGTGGTGTAGCTGCGGTAGAAGGCGGCCAAGCCCTCGGTCCTGTGCACCGTCCGCACGCAGCCCAGCACCGACGTGTACGGAGAGTTGAACATCTGCAGGCGCTGCTTCACCACTGCGGGGGGACAGGCACGGGGACGCTGCTGAGGGTGGGGATGGCGTGGTGGGACAGCCCCCAGAGTGACCCCAGGACAGGCACAGGGACACTGCTGAGGGTGGGGATGGCGTGGTGGGACAGCCCCCAGAGTGACCCCAGTGACCCCAGGACAGGCGTGGGGACACTGCTGAGCGTGGGGATGGCCTGGTGGGACAGCCCCAGTGACCCCAGGACAGGCACGGGGACACTGCTGAGGGTGGGGATGGCCTGGTGGGACAGCCCCCAGAGTGACCCCAGTGACCCCAGGCACAGGACAGGCACGGGGACACTGCTGAGTGTGGGGATGGCCTGGTGGCACAGCCCCCAGAGTGACCCCAGTGACCCCAGGACAGGCACGGGGACACTGCTGAGGGTGGGGATGGCCTGGTGGGACAGCCCCCAGAGTGACCCCAGGACACAGACAGTGCTCAGAGCGGGGTCAGGCATGGTAGCACAGCCCTAGAGTGACCCCAGGACAGGTGTGGGGACAAGGACAGTGCTCAGTGTGGGGCCTGGCATGGTGGCACAGCCCCAGTGACCCCAGTGACCCCAGGACAGGTGTGGGGACATTGCTGAGTGCAGGGTCAGGCGTGGTGGCACAGCCCCAGAGTGACCCCAGGACAAGGACAGTGGTCAGTGTGGGGTCAGGCGTGGTGGCACAGCCCCAGAGTGACCCCAGGACAGGGACAGTGGTCAGTGTGGGGTCAGGCGTGGTGGCACAGCCCCAGAGTGACCCCAGGACAGGGACAGTGGTCAGTGTGGGGTCAGGCGTGGTGGCACAGCCCCAGAGTGACCCCAGGACAGGGACAGTGGTCAGTGTGGGGTCAGGTGTGGTGGCACAGCCCCAGAGTGACCCCAGGGCCAACCCCGACCTCCCCCTCCCCACCTAAACCATCCCCCCGAGCTGCCCAGTGCCCCCAGGGCTGGGGACAGTGAGGGGACAGCTCAGAGCTCACTTCCTAATGACCCCCTCTCCTCAGGCTTAATTAATCACCCTTTAGTTCTAATGAATCCCTCTCCTCAGGCTTAATTAACGACCCTTTAGTTCTAATGACCCCCTCTCCTCAGGGTGAATTAATGACCCTTTAGTTCTAATGACCCCCTCTCCTCAGGGTTAATTAATGATCCACTAGTTCTAATGAAGTCCCCAGGGTTAATTAGTGACCCCCCCAGCTCTCCCCATGAAGGCAGACTGCTCCTCAGAGGGGCTGCACAGCCAGGCCCGGGGCAGGAAGGTGAATTCACACCTGAGCCTCACCTGGGGGTGCCACACCCCGCCCCAGTCACTTCCACTGATTTACCAGGCCAATTAATGCAATTGATTTAATTAGGGTATGATTAAAAGGATTTGACACACTGGAGGTTTCTCCTTCAGAGATTCCCAGCTCTGGGCCCACTCAGAACTGCTCAGGTTGTCCGGGCTCAGCCCAGAGTGACCCTGAGGGGCTGGCAGGTGACAGCACTGTCACCTGAGCCGCATTTTCCTGTCACTCCTCCTTTTCCCGAGGCCACTCCTGCCACTCCAGCTCCCCAGGAATCCCCTCACAGCCCCTCCGTGTGCTCACCCAACACCCTGAGCTCAGCCTGGCTGGCCCAGAGCTTCAGGAAAACCAGAGCCACTGCCCCAGGGAGCAGCGAGCGGGGTGGTGGCAGTGAAGGGGACACCAGTGAAGGGGACACCAGTGAAGGGGACACCTCCCCAGGGGAGTCACACAGAGATCCAGGGATGAACAAACAACTCCTGGCTGCTCTCCCTCCCTTCCCAAGGGACAGAGGAATGAGAACCCTGGGCTGAACAACTCCTGGCTGCTCTCCCTCCCTTCCTTGGGACATGAAAAGCCTGGGCTTGGTGGTTTGGGGGTCTCTGAGCTGGAATTTCTTCCCAAGGGACAGAGGAATGAGAACCCTGGGCTGAACAATTCCTGGCTGCTCTCCCTCCCTTCCCAAGGGACATGGGAAGCCTGGGCTTGGTGGTTTGGGGGTCTCTGAGCTGGGGTTTCTTCCCCAGGGACGGGGGGAGCAGAGGCAGGAGGGGTTTGTCCCCGGTTACCTTCAGCAGGGTTCATCACGGCGTCGTGCAGCAGCGTGGCCACGCTCCCGGCGATGCCTGCAAGGCAAGAGCAGCCCTGAGAAAACAAAACCCGGCTCAGGAGGCAGGGCCTGCCCTGGCACTGCCATCCGGGGGGATCCCAGCTGGGGGGAATCCATCCATGGGGAATCCATCCATGGAAAGAATCCATCCATGGGGGAATCCCATCCATGGGAATCCATAATCCATCCAGGGAGAGCTCCATCCATGGGGAATCCATCCATGGGGAATCCATCCATGGGGGATTCCATCCATGGGGGAACTTCATCCATGGAAAGAATCCATCCATGGGGGAATCCATAATCCATCCATGGGGGAATCCATCCATGGGGATCCCACCCATGGGGGAATCCCATCCATGGGGGATCCATCCATGGGAAGAATCCATCCATGGGGAATCCATCCATGGGAATCCATCCATGGTGGATCCCATCCATGGTGGATCCATCCATTAGGGAATCCACCCATGGGGAGAATCTCATCCATGGGAGAATCCATCCATGGGGGATGCCAACTGTGGGGGAATCCACCCATGGGAGAATCTCATCCATGGTGGATCCATCCATTAGGGAATCCATCCATTAGAAAATCCATCCATGGGGGATTCCATCCATGGGAATCCATCCATGGTGGATCCATCCATGGTGGATCCATCCATTAGGGAATCCATCCATGGGGAATCCATCCACGGGGGAATCCCATCCATTAGGGAATCCATCCATGGGGGAATCCCATCCATTGTGGATCCATCCATTAGGGAATCCATCCATGGGGAATCCATCCATGGTGGATCCATCCATTAGGGAATCCATCCATCAGAAAATCCATCCATGGGGAATCCATCCATGGTGGATCCATCCATTAGGGAATCCACCCATGGGAGAATCTCATCCATGGTGGATCCATCCATTAGGGAATCCATCCATTAGGGAATCCACCCATGGGGAGAATCTCATCCATGGGGGAATCCATCCATGGTGGATCCATCCATTAGGGAATCCATCCATTAGGGAATCCATCCATGGGGAATCCCACCCATGGGGGAATCCCATCCATGGTGGATCCATTCATTAGGGAATCCATCCATTAGGGAATCCATCCATGGGGAATCCCATCCATGGGGGATCCATCCATGGGAAGAATCCATCCATGGTGGATCCATCCATTAGGGAATCCACCCATGGGAGAATCTCATCCATGGTGGATCCATCCATTAGGGAATCCATCCATTAGGGAATCCATCCATTAGGGAATCCATCCATGGGGAATCCATCCATGGGGAATCTGTCCATGGTGGATCTCATCCATGGTGGATCCCCTCCATGGTGGATCCCCTCCATGTGGAAACTCCATCCATGGGAGAATCCATCCACATGGAAACTCCCTCCATGGGGGAACTCCATCCACGGGGGATCCCATCCAGGCTGAGGGAGCACCCAGGTCCCACCCCCCAGGTTCTCAGTGCCACAGCCACGATTCCCCAGGGAATCCTTGCCTGGGCAGAGAGAGAATCCCGGATCCTCACTCCCAGCCCCTCCACCTCCGCTCCTCCCAACAGCCACTCCAGCCCTCCCCAGACACCGGCGGCGCCGCAGCCAGCCCTGTGCAATGTTTACCCTCCCCTGGGCACATCCCTAATTAGGGATTTTTCATCCCTTTACTCAGCCTGGTTTTCCAGCCCTGTGCCAAACCCGGCCAGCCCCGACCCATCCTGGCTCTCCAGCCGCTCCTCCCTTCCCCTTTGATCCTGGTTCCCAGCCCCAGCTCCCTCCTGCCCAGGTGACTTTTGGTCATTTTCCTCACCAAGCCACGGTTCCTGTTTTCCTGCTTGGCACCACAGGCCTGTGGCTGCTTGAAAGGCAGGAGCAGGAATGTGTTTATCCCAGCAAAGAGCAGCCAGGAGAGGAGAAGGGATTTTGTTCCCTTCGCTGAGTTCAGTGAGCCCCTGGCAGATTCCTGACCAGCACAACCCGGCAAAGTCAGGGGAATCTCCAGCACAAACCCCTTGGTAAAACTCTGGCTGCCCAATTCCAGGGTTTCTGCTGCTATTCCAGGGTTTAAAAGTGAAATACTCCTGCTAAAAATTAAATCTCCAGCACAAACCCTTCAGAGTAAAGCCCTGGCTGCCCAATCCCCAATTCCTGCTGCTATCTCAGGGTTTAAAAGTGAAATATTCCTGCTAAAAATTACATCTCCAGCACAAACCTTTTGGTAAAGCCCTGCCTGCCCAATCCCTAATTCCTGATGCTATTGCTGGGTTTAAAAATGAAATATTCCTGCTAAAAATTAAATCTCCAGCACAAACCCTTTGGCAAAGCCCTGATTGCCCAATCCCTAATTCCTGATGCTATTGCTGGGTTTAAAAGTGAAATATTCCTGCTAAAAATTACATCTCCAGTACAAACCCTTTGGTAAAACTCTGGCTGCCCAATTCCAGGGGTTTTGCTGCTATTCCAGGGTTTAAAAGTGAAATATTCCTGCTAAAAATTAAATCTCCAGCACAAACCCTTTGGCAAAGCCCTGGCTGGCCAATCCCTAATTCCTGATGCTATTGCTGGGTTTAAAAATGAAATATTCCTGCTAAAAATTAAATCTCCAGCACAAACCCTTTGGCAAAGCCCTGGCTGCCCAATCCCTGCTGCTATTTCAGGGTTAAAAGTGAAATACTCCTGCTAAAAATTACATCTCCAGTACAAACCCTTTGGTAAAACTCTGGCTGCCCAATTCCAGGGTTTCTGCTGCTATTTGAGGGTTTAAAAGCGAAATATTCCTCCTAAAAAGTAAATCTACAGCACAAACCCTTTGGTAAAGCCCTGGCTGCCTAATTCCAGATTTTTTGCTGCTATTTGAGGGTTTAAAAGTGAAATATTCCTGCTAAAATTACATCTCCAGCAAAAACCCTTCAGTGTAAAGTCCTGGCTGCCCAATTCCAGGCTTTAAAAGTGAAATACTCCTGCTAAAAATTACATCTCCAGCACAAACCTTTCGGTAAAACTCTGGCTGCCCAATTCCAGGGTTTCTGCTGCTATTGCTGGGTTTAAAAGTGAAATATTCCTGCTAAAAATTAAATCTTCAGCACAAACCCTTTGGCAAAGCCCTGGCTGGCCAATCCCTGCTGCTATTTCAGGGTTAAAAGTGAAATACTCCTGCTAAAAATTAAATCTCCAATACAAATCCTTTGGTAAAACTCTGGCTGCCCAATTCCAGGGGTTTTGCTGCTATTCCAGGGTTTAAAAGTGAAATATTCCTGCTAAAAATTACATCTCCAGTACAAACCCTTTGGTAAAGCCCTGGCTGCCCAATCCCTAATTCCTGATGCTATTGCTGGGTTTAAAAATGAAATATTTCTGCTAAAAATTGAAGGATGGACCGCACTCCATACTCCCAGGGACACCTCCAGAGGTCGAGGTGATGCCTTCAAGGTGAGGTCACACCTTGAGGTGATCCCTTCAAAGGTGGGACTTGATCCTGAAGATCTTTCCCCCCTTGAAGGATTCCATGGAAACACAGGAACAGCACACCCGAAACACCTTTTGCTCACTAAATCACTGATCTGTAATAATTGGAGATTAAATAACGATTGAGACTGGGAGGGGCGCCAGGCTGAGCCAGGAGCAAGGGAGGGACAGGTCAATAAGCACAAACAGGATTATTTTTTTTTTTAGGGGAAAAAACAAAACAAAAACAAAAACAAAAACAAAAAAAAACCCCCAAAACAAAACAAAAAAACCAAACCAAAACAAAACAAACCAACAAAAAAAAAACAAAACAAAAAAAAAAACAAACAAACAAAAAAAAACCCCAAAAAAACACCAAAAAAACCCAAAAAAACCCCCAAAAAACCAAAACAAACAAACAAACAAAAAAAAAAACCACAAAAAAAACCCAAAAAAACCCAAACCAAACCAAACCAAACTAAAACCCACCCAAAACAAAACAAAAAAACCCAAAAAAACCCAAAAAAAACCCAAAAAAAAAACAAAAAAAACCCCCCAAAACCCCAAAATACCATTGGCCAAGTGGCTGTTTCCTCCTGGCTGGAAAACGTCGCTGAGAGATTTTTTCATTTTCTCGTAGCAGGCGAAGTAGAGGGCGTGGGCAGGGCCGGCGCCCAGCACGGTGACGTTGATGCCCCGCAGGGGCCTCCAGAGCCCCTCGGTCAGCACCATCCTCCGGAGAGCCTCGTACACGCCCCGGTACTGCGCTTTGGGGTCTGGCTGCAGGCTCTGCATCCGCGTCTGCAACAAAGCACACCAGGGACAGGGCCCTGTTACACACCTGGGGCAGCAGATCCCAGAGTTTGGAGTCAGAGGAATTCCCAGATGGGGTCAGTTCGGGATGGGGTTTTATTGATCTTTGATTTTGTTGTTTCTCCTGCTGGGTGGAGTGGAGGCTCCCACTGCAAGGCCCAGGCTGCTGCAGGAGGGAAATGCAGCCTCTGCTCTGGTTTATCCATGGAAATTCCAAGGGATGAGGCTGCTCTGCCTTATCCATGGAAATTCCAAGGGATGAGGCTGCTCTGGTTTATCCATGGAAATTCCAAGGGATGAGGCTGCTCTGCCTTTTCCATGGAAATTCCAAGGGATGAGGCTGCTCCTGGAAATAAGTGTAACTCTACTGTTTTATCCATGGAAATTCCAAGGGATGAGGCTGCCCTGGTTTATCCATGGAAATTCCAAGGGATGAGGCTGCTCCTGGAAAGAATTTTACTCTACTCTGCTTTATCCATGGAAATTCCAAGGGATGAGGCTGCTGCAGGAGGGAAATGCAGCCTCTGCTCTGGTTTATCCATGGAATTTCCAAGGGATGAGGCAGCTCCTGGAAAGAAGTGTAACTGCTCTACTTTATCCATGAAAATTCCAAGGGATGAGGCTGCTCTGCCTTTTCCATGGAAATTCCAAGGGATGAGGCTGCTCGGTTTTATCCATGGAAATTCCAGGGGATGAGGCTGCTGCAGGAGGGAAATGCAGCCTCTGCTCTGCCTTTTCCATGGAAATTCCAAGGGATGAGGCTGCTCCTGGAAAGAATTTTACTCTACTCTGTTTTATCCATGGAAATTCCACGGGATGAGGCTGCTGCAGGAGGGAAATGCAGCCTCTGCTCTGCCTTTTCCATGGAAATTTCAAGGGATGAGGCTGCTCGGTTTTATCCATGGAAATTCCAAGGGATGAGGCTGCTCCTGGAAAGAATTTTACTCTGCTTTATCCATGGAAATTCCAAGGGATGAGGCTGCTGCAGGAGGGAAATGCAGCCTCTGCTCTGCCTTATCCATGGAAAGCCCAAGGGATGAGGCTGCTCTGCCTTATCCATGGAAATTCCAAGGGATGAGGCTGCTCCTGGAAAGAATTTTACTCTACTCTGCCTTATCCATGGAAATTCCAAGGGATGAGGCTGCTCTGCCTTTTCCATGGAAATTCCAAGGGATGAGGCTGCTCTGCCTTTTCCATGGAAATTCCAGGGGATGAGGCTGCTCCAAAGGCTGGCTGAAGAAGTCCAGGGAAAGCTGTAATTTTCTCCTGCTCTCAACACCCTGACTCTGCCCCAGCTTGTCTCTCCTCTTTTCCAAGGAGAAGCTGGAGAGCTGTGGGAAGGATTCCCTCCTCGGCTCGTCAAGCCCTTCGTTAATTAGCCAGGATTAACAGCTCAGCCTTCAGTCCAGGAAATCCTTTAAGGTCTGAACTTTTGGGAGCCCCCAAACCAGCTCCAGAACCCCTCTGTGAGGCCAAGGAAGAGCACAGAGAGCAGCTCAGGACTTTCACCCGGAATAACAAAACCAGGCTGGCTTTACTCAAGTAAATTAACAGAATTTGTAGTAAATACTCTCTAAAAAGCCCTAAAAATTCACACAGGGACTCTTTGCAGGGAGACTTGGCTGGAATTTGGCAGCCTGGTGCAGAGCTCCCTGTCCCACAGCCCCACATTCCCTGGGAGCCCCGAAAAGAACCCAAAAAACTTGAGGAAAACCCTCCTGGGAGGGCAGCAGTGCACTGAATGAACCCAGGATTTAAAGCCCAGGTTCAGCAGGACTAGCAGGCCAAGGAGCAGATAAAACCAGGACTAACTGCCCAAAGAAAAACCAAAACCCAGGTTCAGCAGGACTAGCAGGGCAAGGAGCAGATAAAACCAGGATTCAGCAACCCAAGGAGTTGCCAAAAGCAGGATTCAAGGGGACAAACAGCCCAAGGAATAACCAAAAACAGGATTTAACAGCACAAACCGCCCAAGGAATAACCAAAACCAGGATTTAGGAGGACAAACTGCCCAAGGAATAACCAAAAATCAGGATCTAACAGCACAAACTACCCAAGGAATAACCAAAACCAGGATTTAACAGCACAAACTGCCCAAGCAATAACCAAAAATCAGGATCTAACAGCACAAACTGCCCAAGGAATAACCAAAAATCAGGATTTAACAGCACAAACAGCCCAAAGAATAACCAAAACCAGGATTTACGAGGACAAACTGCCCAAGGAATAATGAAAATCAGGATCTAACAGCACAAACTGCCCAAAGAATAACCAAAACCAGGATTTAAGAGGACAAACTGCCCAAACAATAATGAAAAATCAGGATTTAGGAGGACAAACAGCCTAAGGAATAACCAAAAATCAGGATCTAACAGCACAAACTGCCCAAGCAATAACCAAAAATCAGGATTTAGGAGGACAAACAGCCCAAGGAATAACCAAAACCAGGATTTACGAGGACAAACTGCCCAAGGAATAATGAAAATCAGGATTTAACAGCACAAACTGCCCGAGGAATAACCAAAATCAGGATCTAACAGCACAAACTGCCCAAGGAATTACCAAAATCAGGATTTAGGAGGACAAACTGCCCAAGGAATAAAGAAAATCAGGATTTAACAGCACAAACTGTCCAAGGAATAACCAAAATCAGGATTTAGGAGGACAAACTGCCCAAGGAATAACCAAAAATCAGGATCTAACAGCACAAAAAGCCCAAGGAATAACCAAAAAGCAGGATTCAGGAGGACAAACTGCCCAAGCAATAACCAAAAATCAGGATCTAACAGCACAAACTGCCCAAGGAATAACCAAAACCAGGATTTAAGAGGACAAACTGCCCGAGGAATAACCAAAACCAGGATTTAAGAGGACAAACAGCCCAAGCAATAACCAAAACCAGGATTTAACAGCACAAACTGCCCAAAGAACAACCAAACCCAGGCTCTCCCGGTGCTGCCCAGCCCGAGGCCCGGAGCTGGGAGCAGCTCTGGGTGAAGAAGCTGAAGTTTATCAGAGCTCCAGGAGCTGATTTCCCTGGGCAGCTCCCGGAGCCTCGCCCAAAAAAACCATGATTTTCCCTAACCTCTACCTAGCTAGAGGGAGAGCCCCTCTAAGCCTGATTATCCTTCTTTCCTCGGGTCTTAGAGGTTCCCTCAAGGGGGTCGGAGAAGTCACCATCGACATCATAATTGACAAGTGGAGCTGCTCTGTGTTTGAGGCCGAGCACAGGCGGCCCCGGTTTGTGCCGGGCAGAAAATCAGAAAAATCGGAAAATCAGAGAATCAGAAAATTAGAAAATTAGAAAATCAGGGAATCAGAGAATCAGAAAATCAGAAAAATCAGAGAATCAGAGAATCAGAAAAATCAAAATCAGAAAATCAGAGAATCAGAAAATTAGAAAATCAGAAAAATCAGAAAATCAGAAAATTAGAGAATCGGGAAATCAGAAAATCAGAAAATCAGAGAATCAGAAAATCAGAAAATTAGAAAATCAGAGAATCAGAGAATCAGAAAAATCAGAGAATCAGAGAATCAGAGAATCAGAAAATCAGAGAATCAGAGAATCAGAGAATCAGAAAAATCAGAAAATCAGAGAATCAGAAAAATCAGAGAATCAGAGAATCAGAAAATTAGAAAATCAGAGAATCAGAAAAATCAGAAAATCAGAAAATCAGAGAATCAGAAAAATCAGAAAAATCAGAAAAATCAGAAAATCAGAGAATCAGAAAATCAGAAAAACCAGAAAAATCAGAAAACTAGAAAAATCAGAAAAATGAGAAAAATCAGAAAATGAGAAAAATCAGAAAATCAGAAAAATCAGAAAATCAGAGAATCAGAAAATCAGAGAATCCACCCCCAGCAGCAGCGCCAGGGTCAGGCCCGGGCAGTTCCCTGCTCTGTCCTGCTGGGTGCAGTTTGGGAAGAGCTCCAGCCCTCCTGTGTGACTCCAGTGGTGTTTTCTGGGGTTTTGGTTTGGTTTTTTATTATTGGGGGGAGTTTGGGTTTTTTTTGGGCTTTTTCTTTGGTGTTTTGGTTTGGGTTATTTTTGTTTTGTTTTGTTGTGGGTTTTTTTGGCGGTGTTTTTTGTTTGTTTGTTTGTTTTCTGGGGTTTTTTAAGTTTTTTTTTCTTTTTTGTGGTTTTTTTTTTGTGGTTTTTTGTGGGTTTTTTGTGTTTTTTTTTCTTTTTTTTCGTTTTTTTTTCTGCTTTGGTTTTTTTTTGTTTTGGTTTTTTTGTTTTGGTTTTGTGGGGTTTTTTGTGGTTTTTTTTCTTTTTTTTGTTTTTTTTGGGGGGGGTTTGTTTTGGTTTTTTTTGTTTGTTTGTTGGTTTTTTTAAATTTTTCTTGTGGTTTTTTGGGTTTTTTTTTTTCATTTGTTTGTTTTGTGGTGTTTTTATTTTTTTTAAACTTTTTTGTGGTTTGTTTTGTTTTGATTTTTGTTTCATTTTCTTGTCGGGGTTTTTTTGGTATGATTTTTTTTTGTGGTGTTTTTCGTTTATTTGTTTTGGGTTTTTTTTTTGGTTGGTTGGTTGAGTTTTTTGGGGTTTTTGTTTTTTTTGTTTTTTTAAGCCAGAATTGTTTCCCCAGCAGGAGTCAGGTTTCTGTTTCTCACATCCTGGCAGAGGGTCAGTGCTTTGACACCCTGCAAACACCCTCAGGCCTCGCCTGCCTTTTGTTTGGGGGTTTCTTTATTTATTTCCTCCCAGCTCAACCTGCTTTGCTCAGGTTGCTCTGACAGGGGTTCACAAAGGGAAGAAAAAAATGCTTTCAGCAGGAAAACAGCAGCGTTTCTGTAGGGATCCAGCAGATCCAGCAGATCCCTGCAGTGGGCAAGGCACCAGCCAGGCTGGAGAACCCAAATTTTGGGGGATCCAGCTGGAACAGGACAAGGCATGAGCCAGGTTCAAGCCCTGAACCCCAATTTTGGGGGGATCCAGCTGGGACAGAGCAAGGAACCAGCCAGGCTTGAGCTCTGAACCCCTTCTGAGCTTCCAGGACCTTTGTGACCAACAGGGAAGCTCCAAAGGCAGGCCAGGTTTGGGGTTTTGTTGGGTTTTTTTTTGTTGTCCTTGGAGCCACTCTCTGCAAGAAGGGAGGTGCCAGCCCCTGCACTGCCTCCAGTTCCTCCCCCCAGCAATTAATTAATTAATCCCCAGGAGAGCAAACCTGTTCCTCAAAAAAAAAAAGTTGTTTCCCCAACTTTTGGGAAAATCAGCTCAAGGCAGAAAAAAAAAATCACCAAATGGATCAGGGAAGGAGGAGGAAACTCCAGGGGAGCCCCTCCAGAAACTCCTCTCCTGCTGCCATGGGGAGTCCTTGATCCCTCCAGATAATTTGGGGACGGATCAGGGTTTTCCAGGAAAAGCCACAAATAAAAACAAAACTGAGAGAACTGTGAGAAAACACCCCCAGCACCAGCAAAATCCCAGCTCAGAGTGTCCAACCCAAGCAGTGCTGAGGGGAAGAGCAGCTGAGGCTGGAGTTTGAGGGGGGTAATGGTAAAAAAAAAAAAAAAAAAAAAAAAACAAAAAAACCAAGAAATTTATTATTCAATAATTAGAAAACAGGACAAGGCACGAGGCTCAAGCCCTGAACCCCAATTTTGGGGGGATCCAGCTGGAACAGGGCAAGGCACCAGCCAGGCTCAAGTTCTGAACCCAAATTTTGGGGGGATCCAGCTGGAACAGGACAAGGCACCAGCCAGGCTCAAGTTCTGAACCCAAATTTTGGGGGAGTTCAGCTGGAACAGGACAGAAGGGAGGAAAAGAGAGATTTAATTTGGGGATACTGGGAAGGAATTATTCCCTGTGAGGGAGGAAGGAATTCCCAGAGGAGCTGGATCCCCAAGGCCAGGTGAGAGCAGCCTGGGGAGGGAAAATCCCTGCCCAGGGGGATTTTCAGGTCCCTTCCCACCCCAAACCATTCCGGGATTCTCAGGGGTTGTGCAAGTGCCTGCAGCAAAGAATTGCCCCAAATTAGGACATTTTCGGTTTCTCTTTGGGAGGAAATGACTCGCTGGGAGCCAGAGGTTCCCCTCAGAGCAGCAGCTCTGCCCAGGTGCTCTCTGTGCACCTGCAGAAAAACCTCCTCACCTCCTCCAGCCTGGAAAAATCCCACCTGGAGGAGAAGCTTTGCTGCTTTTCTGTAGGAATTTGGCCCCCTTTCTCCTCCCCACGAGGAAGTGGAAGAGGTGTTCTTAGGAGGTGAGTTGGTATTGGATTACACACACTAAAAAAAAACAAAAAAGCAAAAAAAAAAAAAAAACCACACAAAAAGCACAAAAAAAAACCACAAAAAAACCCCAAAAAACCAAAAAAAACCAAAAAAATCCAAAACAAACAAACAAAAAGCAAACCAAACAAAAAATGCCACCAAAAAAAACCCCAAAAAACCAAAAAAACCAAAAAAAAACCAAACAAAAAAACACCAAAAAAGCCCACAAAAAATCCAAAACAAACAAACAAAAAGCAAACCAAACAAAAAAAAACCACAAAAAAAAACCAAAAAAACAAACCAAAAAAACACCAAACCCCCCCCTCCACACACAAAAAACCGACAAAAAAAAAAAAAAACAAAAAAAAAACAACCAAAAAAACCACCAAAAAACCCCACAAAAAAATCCAAAACAAACAAACAAAAAGAAAAAAATAACCCACGGGAAAAAAACCAAAAAAAAACCAAAAAAAACCCAAAAAAGAACAAACACCAAAAACACACACACAAAAAACCCCAAACAAACAAACAAAAAAACCCAAAGCTCTTCAGGCACCAAAAAACTCCCTTTTTTTGGGTCGGCTGTCACCTTTCCCCGGAGGGGAGAGGCGGAACAGCAGCGAGCGAGTGCCCGGGGCAGGAGCAGCAGCAGCTCCCAGCTCGCAGCCCGGGCACACACAGCGACCTTCCCCGGGCTCCGCCGCCCTCTCCCGCAGCTCCATCCGCTCCCAGCGCTTCCAGGCACTCGGCTGAGCGGGATTATCCCAGCCCAAGGCACAGCAGGGGAAGAAAGAAGAAGAAGAAGAAAGTCCCAACTCAGGGAATTTCTCTCCAAAGCGCCTCCCACTCCGGGAAGCCGGGCACCACCGCTTTCATTTCTCGCCCTTCTCGCTCTCTCTCCCTCCAGCGGAGGAAATGCCCGAGTGAACAACTCCAGAATTCCGCAGGGACAACACCCAGGGCACAAAACAGCTCAAAATTTGCTTCTGCCAGCAGCTGGTGCCACGCTCAGGGTGGGCATCAACCTCACATCCCAAACCTACCAGCCAGGTGCAGCAGGGACAGAGCCAGAGGGAAAACAGGGCAAAAAAAAAAATAATAATAAAAAAAAAAGGGGGAATATTTCCTTATCAGACTGGCAGGACCTGCAAAAGCCAAAGCATTTCCTCTCCTCTCTGCTCTTTCAGGGCGCCCCGCATGAAAAGGGAGAAGGGATTGCAACACCCCGTGATTCATCCACAGCGGGCTTCCAGGGAGTTTGGTTTTTCCCAGCTTTGTTTCTTTTCTTTTTGAAGGCCCCAACAGCAGCAAGCTGGCAGGGCAGAGGGAGGAAACATCCTCCAGGGTGATTCCCACCGCTCTGGAGACACTGGGAAGCTTTCCCTGAGCATCAGCAGCAGCTCCAAAAAGCATCAGCCAGCCCTTGAGAGCATCAGAGCCACCTCTGTGGTCCCATGGACACACCAACCCATCCAGCCCTGCAGCTTTGTCCCTCCCCAGCCGGGATTTTCCCCGGGAAAAGCCGCCCAATTTCTCGCAGGTTTTCCTCCCCTGCACCCCAATTTCTCACAGGTTTTCCTCCCCTGCACCCCAACAGCTCTGGATGCAGCTCCAGGCCAGGAGGGCACCGCCAGCCAGCACAGGCACAGCATCATCATCATCATCATCATCATCATCATTATCATCATTATCACCTTTGCATCCCGGGGGCTGCAGGAGGGCTCCAGAGGCAGCGGGGATTTGGGGCAGTGACACCTCGGGGTGACACCTGCCCGGTCCCGGGAACCTCGAGCACCCCAAAATTCACGGGCGCTCCGCAAGGTTCCTTAAACGCCTTTCCTGCACCCCGACACCCCTCCACGCTCCCTGCACCCCAGTTTATCGCAGGTTTTCCTCCCCTGCACCCCAATTTCTCACAGGTTTTCCTCCCCTGCACCCCAACAACTCTCCCACGTCCCTTACGCCCCCAACAACCCCTTGAACCCCCTCCCCAGCACCTTTCACCCCAAAAACCTGCTTGCACGCTTCCTTGCACACCCTTTACGCCTCCCCTCTTCCAGCACCCCAAAACCTCTCCTGTTCCTCACACCCCTCCTGTTCCCTCCCCTCCTTGCACCCCCAAACAACCCCTTGAACCCCCCCAGCCCTTTTCACCCCAAAAAACTGCTCGCACGCTTCCCCCAAGGGTTCCTTGTGCACCCTTCACGCCTCCCCTCTTCTAGAACCCCAAAACCTCTCCTGTTCCTCACAGCCCTCCTTGCACCCCCAAACAACCCCATGAACCCCCCCAGCACTTTTCACCCCAAAAACCTGCTTGCACGCTTCCTTGCACACCCTTCACGCCTCCCCTCTTCCAGCACCCCAAAACCTCTCCTGCTCCTCACACCCCTCCTTGCACCCCCAAACAACCCCTTGAACCCCCCCAGCCCTTTTCACCCAAAAAAACTGCTCGCACGCTTCTTTGCCTCCCCTCTTCAGCACCCAAAAACCTCTTGCACACCCCTCCTGTTCCCTCCCCTCCTTGCACCCCCAGCGCATCTCTCACTCCCAAACAACCCCTTGAACCCCCCAAGACCTTTCACCCCAAAAAAGTGCTTGCACGCTTCCTTGCACACCCTTCACGCCTCCCCTCTTCTAGAACCCCAAAACCTCTCCTGTTCCTCACAGCCCTCCTTGCACCCCCAAACAACCCCATGAACCCCCCCAGCACTTTTCACCCCAAAAACCTGCTTGCACGCTTCCTTGCACACCCTTCACGCCTCCCCTCTTCCAGCACCCCAAAACCTCTTGCACACCCCTCCTGTTCGCTCCCCTCCTTGCACCCCCAGCCCATCTCTCACCCCCAACAACCCCTTGCACGCTCCCTTCTCACACCCCAAAAACAACCCTTGCACCCCCAGCACCTCTCGCACTCCCCCCTCCCCGCACCCCAATAACCCCTCGCACACCCCCTGCCCTCGTCCCCCCGGCACCCCACGCGTGGTTGTCCCCTCCCCGCCCTTACCGGGGCACATCCCGGAACCTCTCCCCCCCTCACGCCGCTGTCCCCTCACGCACCTTGACCGAGTCCACGGGGTACATGACCGTGTGCTCCATGATCCCCGCCACGGCCCCGGCCACCATGTGCGTGCCGAGCGTGGCGCCGCTGGGCAGGCTCTCGTACTCCTCGCCCTCCCTCAGCCCGGCCCCGCTGGTGGCGGCGGAGGGGGGGGGCGGTCCGGGGCCCGGCGGGGCGGCGGCGTTGCCCCCCATGGCACAGCTCAGCTCCATCCGCCGGCACCGGGGAGGGGACAGACGGGCCGGGCTGGGGACACCGGGGGACACCGCCACCGAGGTGAGGGGGGGGTGGCGGCAGGGGGGCACTGGGACCGCGCGCCGCCTCAGCCTCCTTTAAAGCCGCGCTCGCCACGCCCATCCCTTCCTCACCAATCAGAGAGGGGCGCATCCGTGACATCACCGGGCGGGAAAATTATTGGCAAGAATATTAACCAATAGAAGGCGAGGTGCGGGGTTGTGATTGGCTGTGAGGGTGGGGTGGGCGGGGCGTTGCCCTGAGGGGAGGGTGCTGTTGGGGCAGAGTCGCTGAGGCGGACGCGGTTGTGGGGCTCGCAACTGTCACCTGGAGCGGCGAGCGCGGTGCCACAGCGGGCCAGCGGCAGCGCTTTGCGTCTGTCGGAGGTGTGCTAACCCCGTGGTTTGTGCCGCGGGGAAAGCTGAGGGGAAGGAAGGGGAGATTTAGCCGCTCCTGTTGTCGGAGGGGTTTTTAGTCGCAGCTTGATGGTGGCACGGCTGGGACACCCCCCGGGGTGTCACCTCTGGGTGTCTCGCAAGCTCACAGCACCTCGTGGGAACGGCTGCGCCCCTCAGAGCTCGTACCCACCCCTTGTACCAGGACGGGCACCCTCATAAAAGGACGGGGACCCTCCTGCAAGGGTGCCCCCCCTGCAATCACCCCCTGGTCAAGCAGGGGAAGGTGCGATCACACCTGGAGTCGGAGACTCCATGGGCAAAGGGGCTGGTTTTCCCAAAACAGGGTCCCCAAAACAGCCCTAAATTGTCCCCCAAGCACAAAGGGGCTGCGGATCGGGGGGAGCTGCCTAGAACGGGGGTTATTTGGGGGGTCCTGGGGGTATCTCAGGAGCCCCGTGTCCCCTCCTGGGTGCCACAGCCGCTCCCCTGCCTGGGCCGTGCCTCACTGTGGGGGGAAATCCCTCCTGGAAGGGCTTAAAAAAACGTCCTGTTCTTCTTTTCTTTTGGAAACGCAACATCCCCATCCCTCCCTGCAGATCCCGCTCCTTGTGTGGGGGAGGAAACGGCTCCCCCCGTCTCCCTGCTCCCCAAAAACGCTTCTCTCCCCTCGGATTTGACCTGATTTCCTTGTCCCACCACGCAGCCGACCCAGACTGGGTGAATTCAGGAGAAAGGAGGCAAAGTCTTTGTGGCCCAGGGAGCAGCAGCCCCGACTTTGTTTCATTCCTCTGCGAAGGGTTATTTGGAGTTCGACCTTGCGGGGAAGGAGGTGTCGCAGGAGCTGAAATCAAGGTTAAACCATTCCCGTGATCCTGCCGGGCAATTTATTGCTGCCTGGGCCTTGGGAAGGAGTTCAGACCATCCCCAGAGCCTGGGAAAAGCAGGAAAAATAAAGTTGGGAATGAACACAGACGAGGTGAGAAAACCCAGGTGTGGGTAGCTGGAGAGGTGCTGGGGGCAGCACGAGCTGTTCTCCTTCCTCCTTTTCCCAGATTTGTGCTGGGAATTCCCTGTTCCCCGTGGCAAGGCAGAGCTGCTGGAGAATGGAGCAATAAATGGCATTGCCACGCATGGGACTCGCTCCTGATTGATTCTGGGGACCTGGCAGCGTTTCTTCCACATGGAAAAACACTTTCTCCAGGATGTGAGAGGGTGTCCCAGCCATCCCCCCATCCCTGAGACAGGGAAACTCACCCTGTGGAAAGCTGGGAGCACAAAACCCTTCGACAACACAAAATCCAAGCCAAGGAGTTGCTTAAACCTCCCCTTCTCGCCCTCTGGGAGAAGCCCCGGGGATCGTCACACCTTTATTTCCTTGGAAAGAGCCCAAAGCTGTGCTGCTGGCAGGGTTTGTTGGTGTGTTTTCCACCTGAGGTGACATTTTAGAGCTGCAGAGCCACATCCACACCCGTAATTCCAGCAGGGAACGACACAAACCCGGCAGAGGAGCTGCCCTTCCTTCTCCGTCAGCCAGGGAACCCAAACTGGCAGGGACACCTCGCCCAGGATTGCTCCACAAGGGTTTATCGAGGTTTTCCTCTCCCCGAGCAAGAACTTTAATCTCCTTTCCCTTGCAGGGCAGGGAGGGGTAATTAGTGCCACCTTAATGAGCCTTTCCTGCTGCAGGCTCGGGGGCCTGGATGGGGCTGGAATTCTGCTGCCAGGTTGGATTTTAACCCCGGGGCGATGCCCTGAGGAATCCTGCTCTGAGCCTGCCCAGGAGGCTCTGAGGGCTTCCCCCCATTCCTGAGGGTGGGGTGGATGGATGGGATGGGATGGGGATGGGGTGGGATGGGATGGGATGGGGGTGGGATGGGATGGGATGGGATGGGATGGGATGGGATGGGATGGGATGGGATGGGATGGGATGGGATGGGGTGGGATGGGATGGGAAGGGGGTGGGATGGGATGGGATGGGATGGGATGGGTGGGATGGGATGGGATGGGATGGGATGGGATGGGATGGGATGGGATGGGATGGGATGGGATGGGATGGGATGGGATGGGGTGGGATGGGATGATCCCCGATTTCTGCCAGGGAAATGAGGCAGAGAGCAGGGGAAGGAGGGACCTGTGTCTCTGGGATGGGTTCCTGCCCTCCCTGCCGGGCACAGAGGAGCTGCCCCTGGACAAAGGGAGCTTCCCTGGAAAAGCTTCCTTTGAGATCAGGCTTGGGCAAGGATTCCCTCGCTGCTCCCTTCCCACCCACTGCTCCCTGCATCCCATCCTGGAGCTCCCCGGTCGCTTTCATAGCTATAAATTGAATTTATTCCAAAGTATAGACACTTTCATAGTTATAAATTTGATTTATTCCAAAACATTGACACTTTTATAGGTATAAATTGAATGTATTCCAAAATGTTGATACTTTCATAGCTATAAATGGAATTTATTCCAAAGTATTGACACTTTCATAGCTATAAATGGAATTTATTCCAAATTATTGACACTTTCAATGGGAGATTGGGAAGGAATTCCTGGCTGGGATGGAATTCCCAGAGGAGCTGTGGCTGCCCCTGGATCCCTGGCAGTGCCCAAGGCCGGGCTGGAGCAGCCTGGGGACAGTGGGAGGTGTCCCTGCCAGGGCAGGGGTGGCACTGGGTGACTTTTAAGGTCTCTCCCAACCCAAACCATTCCAGGATTCCCTGGAGAGGGACTGGGGACAAGGGCTGGAGGGACAGGACACAGGGAATGGCTTCCCACTGGGAAAGGGGAGATTTAAATGGGATTTTGGGAAGGAATTCTTGGCTGGGAGGGTGGAGAGGGCTGGGCTGGAATTCCCAGAGGAGCTGTGGCTGCCCCTGGATCCCTGGCAGTGCCCAAGGAGCAGCCTGGGGACAGTGGGAGGTGTCCCTGCCATGGCAGGGGTGGCACTGATGGGATTTAAGTCCCCTCCAACCCAAACCATCCCACAAATGCCAGGGGGGAGCCAGAGGGGTCCAGCACCTCCCTGCCAGGGCCTGGAGCAGCCATGGCACAGCGGGAAGGGAGCCCAGCACCAGCAATTCCAGGAGAAAGGAGGAACCAGCAGGCCCTGAAAGGCTCCCCGTGGGCTGGGGCAGCACCCACAGCCCCTGCAGCACCTCCCAGCTGATAAGAGGGGACCTGGAGCTCCTTATCAAAGCCCTCCCCAAGGCAGGAGGTGCCAGGGCCAGCAGCTGCACCCCGGCTGATAGGGCAGCACCCGAGGTGGGCACCCGAATTTGGTTATCTCCGACACCCAGGGGCTTGTATTTGGTATTTTTTTTCCCCACTTTGCAAATCTCCAGCTGCTCCAACAGCTGAGCTCCACCTGGCTCGGGGTTTTATCCTTCCCCCCACCAGCACGGGGCTGGCCTGGCAGCTGCCAAAGCCAGGGAGCAGCAAATTCAGAATTATTTCGTTTTAATTGGCGTGTTCGGCATCAGGTAATTGTGGTTTTCTTCATTGGCGTGGAATTCCCAGGGGAGCTGGGGCTGCTCCGTCCCTGGAAGTGTCCAAGGCCAGGCTGGAGCAGCCTGGGATGGTGGAACCCTGCCCAGGGATGATTTTCAGCCCAAACCATTCCATGATTTTTAATGTGGAAAGGGAAAGGCCCCAGCTCATGGCATTTTATAGTGGGTTTAAAAGAGGGACCAGAGCAAATGGAAATGGCTGGTTTGTTTTTTTTGCCAAGTTTGGGTGCCAGATCCTCACTGGAAAGGCAGATCCCATGTAGGAGTCAATTCCCATCCCACAGGGCACGGATCAGCCCCTTCCCAGCACGTTGCAGCCTCATCCTTCCTTAGAAAACACCCAAAATGCCCCAAAATACAAATTTAACTCTGAGCCTGGACCTCTTCCCCAGCCTCAGGAGATCCCCTGGAAAAGGATCCAACCTGGATTCTCCTGCCTGCTGGGAATGGAGAGCCACAGGGAAATTCATCTGCTTGGAAACTCGACGTGTCCCAGTTTTATTTTGTTTTGTTTTTTTTTAATCTTTACATTTGCAAACTCCAGGAATATAAACAAACAATTCTGTTTTGTCTTCGGGGTGACCTGACCCACTTTGGGAGCAGCAGCCCGAGGTTTGCAGCGCTGCTCTCGGGATTGCTGCTGGAAAAATCACGGAGAGCGGGAATTCCTGCTCTCCCGCCAGCTCAGAGCAGGGATAAATGGGGTTTGGGGTTTTTTTTTTTTCCCCCATCAGAACGAAACAATTCGGCCGTGCAGGCAGAGCAGGATCATCCCCAGCTTCAACCGCATTCCCTGAACTTTCTCCTTTTCGCCTGAGTCACCGAGGGATCGGCTGCAGAGCCCGGGCTTTGGCTGATGTCACCCGGCAAAGAAAATTCGAGAGGCTCTGAGCCCTGAGGGTTCTGCAGGGGGGTTATTCCAGCCCCAAACCATCCCAAAACGGGAAAAGGCAGCCGGGCAGGAGCTGCAGCCCCCGGTGAAGGGCTGGAGTCCCGGAATTCGGGCTCCTCTCAGTGCTCACATACCTGAGCCAGTTCCCCCTCCCCGGGCGGGCGCAGG
>WQNJ02000436.1:0-55270 GCA_016584745.2 Phylloscopus trochilus trochilus | reverse complement strand
CCCCTCACAGTGCCCAGAGACCCTCAGGGTGTCCCCAGGCTGTCCCCAAGCCCCCTCACAGTGTCCCCACGATGTCCCCTCCATGTCCCCCCCCCGCAGGCACTTCCCGCACCCCTCCTACAGCCTGTGCCCTGAGCTGGGGTGTCCCCAGGCTGTCCCCAAACCCCCTCACAGTGTCCCCACGATGTCCCCCCTTGTCCCCACCGTGTCCCCACGATGTCCCCTCCATGTTCCCCCCCCGCAGGCACTTCCCACACCCCTCCTACACCCTGTGCCCTGAGCCGAGGTGTCCCCAGGCTGTCCCCAAACTCCCTCAGGGTGTCCCCAGCCTGTCCTCAAGCCCCCTCACAGTGTCCCCACGATGTCCCACCGCCCCCCGCAGGCACTTCCCAACTACACCCTGTGCCCTGAGCCGAGGTGTCCCCAGGCTGTCCCCAAACCCCCTCACAGTGCCCAGAGACCCTCAGGGTGTCCCCAGCCTGTCCCCAAGCCCCCTCACAGTGTCCCCACAATGTCCCCACTTGTCCCCTCCATGTCCCCCCCCCCCCCACCCGCAGGCACTTCCCACACCCCTGATTACAGCCTGTGCCCTGAGCCGGGGTGTCCCCAGGCTGTCCCCAAACCCCCTCAGGGTGTCCCCAGGCTGTCCCCAAATCCCCCCAGGCTGTCCCCAAGCCCCCTCACTGCATCCCCACGGTGTCCCCACTTGTCCCCTCCATGTTCCCCCCCTCAGGCACTTCCCACACCCCTGATACACCCTGTGCCCTGAGCCGGGGTGTCCCCAGATTGTCCCCAAGCCCCCTCACAGTGCCCAGAGACCCTCAGGGTGTCCCCAGGCTGTCCCCAAGCCCTCAGGGTGTCCCCAGGTTGTCCCCAAGCCCCCTCACAGTGTCCCCACGATGTCCCACCGCTCCCCGCAGGCACTTCCCGCACCCCTCCTACACCCTGTGCCCTGAGCCGGGGTGTCCCCAGCCTGTCCCCAAGCCCTCAGGGTGTCCCCAGCCTGTCCTCAAGCCCCCTCACAGTGTCCCCACGATGTCCCCCCTTGCCCCCGCCGTGTCCCCAC
Organism: Phylloscopus trochilus trochilus; assembly: GCA_016584745.2. Lineage (NCBI taxonomy): Eukaryota > Metazoa > Chordata > Aves > Passeriformes > Phylloscopidae > Phylloscopus > Phylloscopus trochilus. The sequence goes on along the minus strand of WQNJ02000436.1, from coordinate 54,204 downwards.
TTGTCCCCTCCATGTCCCCCCCCCCCCCCTTAGGCACTTCCCACACCCCTCCTACACCCTGTGCCCTGAGCTGGGGTGTCCTCAAACCCCCTCAGGGTGTCCCCAACCTGTCCCCAGAGACCCTCAGGGTGTCCCCAGCCTGTCCCCAAGCCCCCTCACAGTGCCCCCAGGCTGTCCCCAAGCCCTCAGGGTGTCCCCAGCCTGTCCCCAAGCTCCCTCACAGTGTCCCCACAATGTCCCCACTTGTCCCCTCCATGTCCCCCTCCCCACCCCCCCACCCGCAGGCACTTCCCACACCCCTGATTACAGCCTGTGCCCTGAGCCGGGGTGTCCCCAGGCTGTCCCCAAACCCCCTCAGGGTGTCCCCAAGCCACCAGGGTGTCCCCAGGCTGTCCCCAAACCCCCTCAGGGTGTCCCCACGATGTCCCCTCGATGTCCCCCCCCGCAGGCACTTCCCCCACCCCTACTACAGCCTGTGCCCTGAGCTGGAGTGTCCCCAAACCCCCTCACAGCGTCCCCACGATGTCCCCACTTGTCCCTGCCATGTCCCCACGATGTCCCCACGATGTCCCCCCCCGCAGGCACTTCCCCCACCCCTACTACAGCCTGCGCCTTCACATCCCCGGCTCCAACTCCTCGGCGCGGCTGCTGGTGCTGGACACGGTGCTGCTCTGCGGCCACACCGACGATTTCGGCCTGGCCGGGGATGTCCCCGCGGGGCCCCGGGACGCGGCGGCGGCCGGGGCTCACCTGGCCTGGCTGCGGGCTCAGCTGGAGGCGGCGGCCGGCGACGCTTTCGTGCTGGTGGCCGGGCACTACCCGGTGTGGTCGGTGGCCAAGCACGGCCCCACGCCCTGCCTGCTGCGCCTGCTGCGGCCGCTGCTGCGGCGCCACCGAGTCACCGCCTACCTGTGCGGCCACGACCACAACCTGCAGGTGAGGGCGGAGCTCCATCCCCCCGGGGGTGGGTGTGGGGGGGGAGTCACCTCTGAATTCTGGACCCCTCAAAATTCTGGGCCCCCAGATTTTGCCCCCCGAATTCTGCCCTTCAAAAGGGGTGGGGATGTCACTAAAACCTGTCAAGGTGTAGGGTGCCCAGGTGTGCAGGGGAACCCTCCCCAAATTCTGCCCAAAAGGGGTGGGGATGTCACTAAAATCCGTCAAGGTGTGGGGTGCTCAGGTGTGCAGGGGAACCCTCCCCAAATTTTGCCCTCCAAAAAGGGTGGGGATGTCACTAAAACCTGTCAAGGTGTGGGGTGCTCAGGTGTGCGGGGACCCCTCCCCAAATTCTGCCCAAAAGGGGCGGGGATGTCACTAAAACCTGTCAAGGTCTGGGGTGCTCAGGTGTGCAGGGGAACCCTCCCCAATTTTGCCCAAAAGGGGCGGGGATGTCACTAAAACCCATCAAGGTGTGGAGTGCACAGGTGTGTGGGGACCCCTCCCCAAATTTTGCCCAAAAGGAGCGGGGAGGGGACATCACTAAAACCCATCAAGGTGTGGGGTGCACAGGTGTGCGGGGACCCCTCCCCAAATTTTGCCCTTCAAAAGGGGTGGGGATGTCACTAAAACCCATCAAGGTGTGGGGTGCACAGGTGTGCGGGGACCCCTCCCCAAATTTTGCCCTCCAAAAAGGGTGGGGACATCACTAAAACCTGTCAAGGTGTGGGGTGCCCAGGTGTGTGGGGACCTCTCCCCAAATTCTGCCCAAAAGGGGCGGGGTTGTCACTAAAACCTGTCAAGGTGTGGAGTGCACAGGTGTGCAGGGGAACCCTCCCCAAATTCTGCCCACCAAAAAGGTGCGGGGACACCGCTAAACCCCCCAAGGTGTGGGGTGCCCAGGTGTACGGGGACCCCTCCTCAAATTCTGGCCCCCAAATTCTGCGAGGACACCCCTAAACCCCACGGTGACCCCCAGGTGTGCAGGGACCCCTCCCCAAATTCTGCCCCCCCAAAATCTACCCCCCAAAAAGGTGCGGGGACACTGCTAAACTCCCCCAAGGTGTGGGGTGCCCAGGTGTGCGGGGACCCCTCCCCAAATTCTGCCCCCCAAAAGCTGCGGGGACACCCACGCTGACCCTCAGGTGTGCAGGGAACCCTCCCCAAATTCCACCCCCCCAAAAGCTGTGGGGACACCCACGCTGACCCTCAGGTGTGCAGGGACCCCTCCCCAAATTCCACCCCCCAAAAGCTGCGGGGACACCCACACTGACCCTCAGGTGTGCAGGGACCCCTCCCCAAATTCCGCCCCCCAAAAGCTGCGGGGACACCCACGCTGACCCTCAGGTGTGCGAGGACCCCTCCCCAAATTCCGCCCCCCAAAAGCTGCGGGGACACCCGTGCTGACCCTCAGGTGTGCAGGGACCCCTCCCCAAATTCCACCCTCCAAAAGCTGCGGGGACACCCACGCTGACCCCCAGGTGTGCAGGGACCCCCCTAAAGCCCATCCGGGGGAGTCTCGGTGCCCCCCCAGGTGGGTCCCTCAGGTGTTTCCCCTGACTCCGCCCCTTTCCCCGCCCCTCCCCCGGCAGTACCTGGAGGAGGGGGGCGTGGGCTACGTCCTGAGCGGCGCCGGGAATTTCATGGAGGATTCGCGGCCCCACGAGGGCTCCGTCCCCGCCGGTGCCCTCCGGTTCTTCTTCGGCAGCCCCGGCAGCCCCGGCGGCTTCGCTCACCTGCGCCTGGAGCCCGGCGGCCTCAGCGTCACCTTCCTGGAGGCCACCGGGCGCGTCCTGCACCGCGTGACGCTGCCACCGCGCCAGCCCTGAGCCGCGGGGACAGCGGGGACAGCAGGGACAGTGGGGACAATGGGGACAGTGGGGACAGCGGGGACAGCGGGGACAGCGGGGACACTGGGGACAGTGGGGACATTGGGACAATGGGACACCTTCCCTGGGGGACACCTCGTGATCTCTTGACCTCTTGGGTGACAATGGGGACATTGGGGACACCGGGACCTCTTCCCTTGGGTGGCTCTGGGGGCGCCAGGACCCCTTCCCTGGGGACACTGGGGACAATGGGATCCCTTCCCTGGCTGACACTGGGGACACTGGGACATTGGGGACACCAGGACCTCTTCCCTTGGGTGTCACTGGGGACACTGGGACCCCTTCCCTGGGGACACTGGGACATTGGGGACACCAGGACCTCTTCCCTTGGGGACACTGGGGACACTGGGACCCTTTCCCTTGGGGACAATGGGACCCCTTCCCTTGGGTGGCACTGGGACACTGGGACATTGGGGACACCAGGACCTCTTCCCTTGGGTGGCACTGGGTGACACTGGGACCCCTTCCCTTGGGTGGCACTGGAACATTGGGGACACCAGGACCTCTTCCTTTGGGTGGCACTGGGACCTCATTCCCTGGGGACACTGGGACATGGGGGACATTGGGATCCCTTCCCTGGGTGACACCTCGTGATCTCTGACCCCTTGGGTGACACTGGGGACACTGGGACCCCTTCCCTTGGGTGGCTCTGGGGGTGCCAGGACCCCTTCCCTTGGGGACACTGGGACTTTGGGGACACCAGGACCTCTTCCCTTGGGTGACACTGGGGACACTGGGACCCCTTCCCTTGGGTGTCACTGGGGACACTGGGACCCCTTCCCTGGGGACACTGGGACATTGGGGACACCAGGACCTCTTCCCTTGGGTGTCACTGGGGACACTGGGACCCCTTCCCTGGGGACACTGGGACATTGGGGACACCAGGACCTCTTCCCTTGGGTGACAATGGGGACATTGAGGACACCAGGACCTCTTCCCTTGGATAGCACTGGGTGACACTGGGACCCCTTCCCTTGGGTGGCACTGGGACATTTGGGACACCAGGACCTCTTCCCTGGGAGACACTGTGGACACTGGGACATGGGGGACATTGGGAGCCCTTCTCTGGGTGACACCTCGTGATCTCTGACCCCTTGGGTGACACTGGGGACACTGGGACCCCTTCCCTTGGGGTCATTGGGGACACTGGGACCCTTTCCCTTGGGGGGGACACCTCGTGATCTCCGAATCCCCCCAAGGGACAATCGCGACACTGCGACCACTGCCTCTGGGGACACTCCGCCATCTCTGACCCCTTGGGGGACAGAGGGGACCGGACACTGACCAATGACCCCGTGACCCCTGACCTGAGGGACCCGCGTGACCTGGGGGACACTGACCCCTGAGCTGGGGGGACATTGACCCCCGGCCTGGGTTGCCCCCGTCACGAATGACCCCAAATAAACCCTTTGAACGGCGCCGCCGCCACGAACGGACCCAAAATCGCCGCGATTCGCCCCAAAACCGCCGGGGGGCGGAGCCTGAGAGCGGTGGTCACGCCCCCCACTCTGATGATTGGCTGGAGCTGCGCGTCCATCACTCAGTGGGCGGGGCTGCGCGGAGCGCTCAGCTCCCCACTGGTGATTGGCTGAAGCCGCCTGTCCATCACCCAATCGGCGGGGCAGCGCGGAGCACTCGTTTCCCCGCTGATGATTGGCTGGGCCGCTGCGTCCATAAACCAATGAGCGAGGCGCTTGCGAGTCATGCGGGGCAGAGCGCGCTCTGATTGGCTGAGGGCGGAGGGGCGGCACTTCCGGCAACGCGGCGGGAGCGCGGCGTGCGGGACCGGGAGGAACCGGGAGGAACCGGGAGGGTCCCGGAGGGGTCGAGCCGCCCCCGGCACGTCCCGCAGCGGCTCGGGGCCTCTACGAGGCGTCTCACGGGACCGATCCCGGTGTCGTTGCCGTTCCCGTGACCGTTCCCGGTTCTGGGCCCCGGTGCGGCCGCCATGGGCCGCCGCAAGTCGAAGCGGAAGCCGCCGCCTAAGAAGAAGATGACGGGGACGCTGGAGACGCAGTTCACCTGTCCCTTCTGCAACCACGAGAAGTCCTGCGACGTCAAGATGTGAGCGGGGGACACCGGGGGGGGGACACCGGGGACCGGGAGGACACCGGGGACGGGACACGGGGATGGGCGACAGCGGAGGAGCCCGGGGAGGAGCGACATGGACGGGGACGGTACCGGGGAGGGCGGTCACGGGGACACCCGGTGGTCTCGGTGTGGGGGGGTGTTCGGGACCGGAACCGGAACCGGAACCGGGACCGGAGGGGGTCACGACCCTCCCGTTCCCACCCACCCCCCCCCACCCCCGCAGGGACCGCGCCCGCAACACCGGGGTGATCTCATGCACCGTGTGCCTGGAGGAGTTCCAGACCCCCATCACCTGTATCCTTACCGGGACCCCTCCCCACCGCCCCTCGCCCCACCGGGGATCCACCGGGACCCCCCCTGAGCCCTCCCCGTTGGAGCCTTAACGGCGGCCGCAGATCTCTCGGAGCCCGTGGACGTTTACAGCGACTGGATCGACGCCTGCGAGGCGGCCAATCAGTGACAGCGGCGCTGTCCCCAAACCCCGCCCCCCGGGACTCTGTGACACCCCCAGGGTCGCGGTGACACCCCCAGGACCCTGTGACACCCCCAGGACACGGTGACACCTCATGGTGACACCCCCAGGACTCGGTGACACCCCCAGCACCCACTGTGGGGGTGGCATTTGTCCCCCCCACTCAGGACACGAGCCCTGTCCTTGTCCCCAGGGGGGGACACGGGGACATCGGGATGGGCCCGGCGCGGTTTTTTGGCAGAGCCCCCCCCCCCATAATAAACCCCCCCCCGAGCTGTGTCCCTGCCCCCTGCCCTGTCTCTTTGTCCCTTTTTTGGGGTTTTTTGTCCCTTTTTTGGGGTTTTTTGTCCTTTTTTGGGGTTTTTTTGTCCCTTTTTGGGTTTTTTTTGTCCCTTTTTTTGTCCCTGGCTGTCCCCACAGCAGCGTCACCTTTGTCACCTTTGCGTGTGGCTTTTATTGTGCCTCGGTGGCTTCACACGTGGCTGGGGCTGAACCCCCCCGGGGGCTGATCCTGGGGACACTCCCAGCACTGTCCCCTCCCTTGGGGACAATCCTGGGGACAATCCCAGCACTGTCCCCCCCATCCCGGTACTGCTCCCCGTGCTGGTTTCCCCGGTTCTGGTTCTCCCGGTGCCGATCCAGCCCCGGTGCCGATCCCGGTGCCGGTCCCGGGGTCCCATCCCCACCAGGATCAACCCCAGGCTGCAGCCCAGCCCTGCTCCCAGCGCCGGTTCCCCCGGGGGCCGATCCCGGTGCTGATCCAGCCCCGGTGCTGATCCCAGCCCCGGTTCCCCCGGTGCCGATCCAGCCCCGGTGCTGATCCAACCCCGGTGCCGATCCCGGTGCCGATCCCAGCCCCGGTTCCCCCAGTGCCGATCCCAGCCCCGGTTCCCCCGGTGCCGATCCAGCCCTGGTGCCGATCCCGGTGCTGATCCAGCCCCGGTGCCGATCCCGGTGCCGGTTCCCCCGGTGCTGATCCAGCCCCGGTGCCGATCCCGGTGCCGGTTCCCCCGGTGCTGATCCAGCCCCGGTGCCGATCCAGCCCCGGTTCCCCCGGTGCCGATCCCGGTGCCGATCCAGCCCCGGTGCCGATCCCGGTGCTGGTTCCCCCGGTGCCGATCCAGCCCTGGTACCGATCCCGGTGCCGATCCCAGCGCCGGTTCCCCTCTCCAAGCACCGGCAGCAGGGCCGGGCCGATCCGGGGCCGGTTCCCCCGGGGGCCAATACCAGCCCTGGTGCCGATCCCGGTTCCGATCCGGGGCCGATCCGGAAGCAGCCGGTGAGGAGCAGCAGCAGCAGCAGCAGCAGCAGCGGTGTCGCGGGGGTTGCAAGCGCGGCGGCGGCGGCGGCGGGAGGAGGGAGCGGGAGGAAAAAAGGAAGGGAGGAAGAGGGAAAGGACGGAACCGCTTCCCCGGCGGCTACTGCGAGTTGTAGAGGTGCCCGTCGTAGCCGTCGTGGCCCAGCAGCTCGGGCCCGCCGCAGTATTTGGGGTCGTAGACCTGGCGGGGCAGCCCGTAGACGGTCATGCCCTGCTGGGACGCGCCCTTGTTGCTGCCCATCTGCAGGCCGATGGTCATGGTGTCGCAGTGCTCCATGCCCAGAGCCGGCTCGAAAATCTGCCGCTTGGTGCCCGGCGCCGTCATCCCCGCCTGGATGGAGCACCGAGCCCCCGGGAGGGAACGGGGAGGGGCGGAGGTGTCACCTGGAGGTGGTGGCGGCCACGCCCGAGGGAGGCGGGGTGTGCTGGGCGGGTGGTTGTGTTCTCTCCCCTCCCCGCCCCGTCCTCTATTTGTGCCCAAATGTGCCCGAAGTTCCTGGATTTCCCGCTCAAAGTCACTTTGTCACCCCGCTTCGGGGTCCCTGGGGGTGTCTGGGTCACCAGCTGGGATGGTGGCACCTCAGGGACCCCTCGGGGGTGTTTGTGTTCTCTCCCCACCCCTCCTCCTCTCTTTGTGCCCAAATGTGCCCGGAGTTCCTGGATTTCCCGCTCAAAGTCACTTTGTCACCCCAGTCCGGGGTCCCTGGGGGTGTCTGGGTCACCAGCTGGGATGGTGGCATCTCAAGGAGCCCTCGGGGGGGTCTCTGTGTTCTCCTCTCTGGCCTCTCTTTGTGCCCAAATGTGCCCAAAATTTCTGTATTTCCCACTCAAAGTCACTTTGTCACCCCAGTCCGGGGTCCCTGGGGGTGTCACCCCTTGTCTGGGTCACCAGCTGGGATGGTGGCACCTCAGGGACCCCTCGGGGGTGTTTGTGTTCTCTCCCCACCCCTCCTCCTCCTCTCTTTGTGCCCAAATGTGCCCGAAGTTCCTGGGTTTTCCCCGCTCAAAGTCACTTTGTCCCTTTATTTCCTGCTCATGGTCACTGGTCTGGGGTCCCTGGGGGTGTCACCCCTTGTCTGGGCCACCAGCTGGGACGGTGGCACCTCAAGGACTCCTCAGGGGTCTCTGTGTCCTTCCCCCCGTCCTCTCTTTGTCCCCAAAGTCTCTTTATTCCCCCCTCTCAAAGTCATTTTGTCACCTCTGGTCCAGGACATCCAAGTCCCCTGGTGCCATCCCTATGTCCTCTTGAGGTGGGACTGTCCCTGTGTCCCCATGTGCCCCAGGGCTGGCAGTGTCCCCATGTCCCTGTGTCCCCTGTCCCCATGTCCCTGTGTCCCCATGTGCCCCAGGGCTGGCAGTGTCCCCATGTCCTGGTGTCCCCCTGTCCCCATGTCCCTGTATCCCTGTGTCCCCATGTCCCTGTATCCCTGTGTCCCCATGTCCCCATGTCCTGTGTCCCCATGTCCTGGTGTCCCCCTGTCCCCATGTCCCTGTATCCCCCTGTCCCCATGTCCCTGTATCCCTGTGTCCCCATGTCCCTATGTCCTGGTGTCCCCATGTCCCTGTATCCCCCTGTCCCCATGTCCCAGTGTCCCTGTGTTCCCCCAGGGCTGGCAGTGTCCCCATGTCCCCATGTTCCTGTATTCCCATGTTCCCATGTCCCCTTGTCCCTGTGTCCCCATGTCCTGGTGTCCCCCTGTCCCCACCTGGCTGGCCCCCTTGTTGGTGCCCATCTGGAGGCTGATGGTGGCCTGGTCCAGGGGCTGCTCCGTGCCCAGTTTGGGGTCGTACAGGTGTCCCCATATCCCTGTGCCCCAGTGTCCCCCTGTCCCCATGTCCCCGTATCCCCATGTCCACCTGTGTCCATGTTCCTGTATCTCCATGTCCCCATATCCCCGTGTCCTGGTGTCCCTATGTCCCAGTGTCCACCTGTGTCCATGTTCCTGTATCTCCATGTCCCCATGTCCTGGTGTCCCCATATCCCCGTGTCCCCCTGTCCCCTGTCCCCACCTGGCTGGCCCCTTTGTTGGTGCCCATCTGGAGGCTGATGGTGGCCTGGTCCAGGGGTTGGTCGGTGCCCAGTTTGGGGTCGTACAGGTGCCGCCGTGTCCCGTACGCCGTCATGCCCTGCTGGCTGGCGAACTTGTTGGTGCCCATCTGGGGGGGACAGCGACGGCCACGGTGTCACCAGCTGGCCCCCTCACCGCCCCCCAGACAGGTGTCCCCCCCAGGTGTCCCCCCCAGGTGTCCCCAGGTGTCACCTGCAGCCCGATGATGTTCCTGCCCTCGCGCAGCTTCTCGGGGTGGAAGCGCCGCTGCTGCTTCTCCGCGTATTTCACCCCTAGCCCCACGTTGTTCCCCTTTGTCTTGGCCTGGCGGAGAATGGGAGGGGTCAGGGGGCTCCCCCAGACCCCAAATAACCTCCCCAGACCCCAAATACCCTCCTCAGACACCAAATACCCTCCTTGGACCCCAAATCCCCTCCTCAGACCCCAAACACCTTCCCCAAACCCCAAATCCCCTCCCCAGACCCCAAACACCCACCCCAGATGCCCAACACCTTCTCCAGACCCCAAATACCCTCCCCAGACCCCAAACGCTCTCCCCAGACCCCAAACACCCTCCTCAGACCCCAAACCCCCCCTCAGGATCCCCCCCCAGGTGCAGCAGCAGCAGCAGCGCGTGGCCGATGTCCCCTAAGGGGACACGAGGACCCTCTGGACCCTCCCAGACCCACAAATCCCCCCAGGACCCCCCAGAACCCTCCCAGGACCCCCAGAACCCCCCCCCCCAGGACCCCCCAGAACCCCTCCAGGACCCCCAGGACCCCCCAGAACCCCCCCAGGACCCTCTCCAGAACCCCCCCAAAACCCCTCCAGGACCCCCAGAACCCCCCTCAAGGACCCCCGGAACCCCCCCCCCAAACCCCTCCAGGACCCCCAGAACCCCCCCCCTCCAGGACCCCTCAGGACCCCCCTGAACCCCCCAGGACCCCCCCCAGGACCCCCAGAACCCCCCCAGGACCCCCAGAACCCCCCCCCCAGGACCCCCCCCAGAACCCTTCCAGGACCCCCAGAACGCCCCCCCCCCCCCCAGGACCCCCCAGAACCCCTCCAGGACCCCCGGGGGGCTCACCTGGCTGGCGAGGGCGATGAGGGTGGACTGCACCTGGGTGTGGTTGGTGTTCTCAAAGAGGTCGTTGGCCTCGAAGATGTCGTGGGGCTTCACCCCGTAGCGCGTGATGGCCTTCAGGAAGTTCCCGATGTTCTCCAGCTGGGACAGCCGAGGGGACGGGAGAGGGGGTTGGGGTCAGAGCCCACCCCCAGACCCGCCCCAAACTCTCCTGGGGGTTTGGGATCAGAGCCCACCCCTGGGCCCTCCAAAAATCCGAGGTTTGGGGTCAGAGCCCACCCCCAGATCTGTCCCAAACCCTCCCTGGGGTTTGGGATCAGAGCCCAGCCCCAGCCCCTCCAAAAACCTGAGGTTTGGGGTCGGAGCCGAGCCCCAGACCCTCCCCAGGGTTTGGGGTCAGAGCCCAGACCCTCCCTGGGGTTTGGGGTCAGAGCCCACCCCCAGACCTGCCCCAAACTCTCCTGGGGGTTTGGGATCAGAGCCCACCTGCAGATCCTCCCCAAAGCCTGGGGGTTTGGGGTTGGAGCCCATCCTTGGACCCTCCAAAAACCCGAGGTTTGGGGTCGGAACTCAGCCCCAGCCCAGGGTTTGGGGTTTCCCCTCACCTTGTGCCAGTTCTGGACGGGTTCGTTCACCTTCGGCACCGAGCCCGGCTGCAGTTTGTTGATGAGCCTGGGGGGGTCAAGGGCAGGTGGGGTCAGCACAGGTGAGGTCAGCTCAGGTGGGGTCAGCTCAGGTGGGGTCAGCACAGGTGAGGTCAGCACAGGTGAGGTCAGCTCAGGTGAGGTCAGGTGGGTTCAGCTCAGGTGGGGTCAGCACAGGTGAAGGGTGGCCCCCAGGATGACCCCAGCACCCAGCCAGGGTTGGGGATGGGATTGTGGTCAGCAGAGGTCAAGGGTCAGGGGTCAAGGTTAAAATCGAGCTGGGGGACAGGATTGTGTTCAGCAGAGGTCAAGGGTCAGGGGTCAAAGTTAAAACCGGGCTGAGTTCCCAGAGTGGGGCCAGGCTCAGGGGTTGGGGGTGGGGATGGTGACAGCCCAGCCAGCCCTGGGGACACAAAGCTGAGGTCACGCGGGGTCAGGGGCCAGCCCTGGGGACACAAAGCCGGGGTCACGCGGGGTCAGGGGTCATACTCGCAGAGGATGACCCCGTCCTTGAGCCCGTCCATGAAGTTGTCCCCGATCCGGCGTCCCGTGGTCCCCTCGATCCAGGCACGGAGCTCCCTCTCGTGCTGGGGGTCGTACTTCTGCGCCAGCTGCGGGGGTGACATGGGGACGTGGGGACACGGCCAGGGGGTCAGGGAGCATGGGGGACACCGTGGAGGGGCACCAGGGGGACGTGGGGACACTGCCAGGGGGTCACGGGGACATGGGGACACGGACAGGGGGACAGGGAGCATGGGGGACACCGTGGAGGGGCACCAGGGGGACGTGGGGACACTGCCAGGGAGACGTGGGGACAGCACCAGGGGGCACAGGGACACCTCCGGGGGGTGGGGGAGCACGGGGACAGCACATGGGGACACCATCGAGGAGGACATTGGGGACACCACCAGGGGGTCAGGGAGTACGGGGACACTGCCAGGAGGGACATGGGGACACCGCCAGGAGGGACATGGGGACACCAGCAGGAGGGACATGGGGACACCGCCAGGGGGTCAGGGAGTACGGGGACAACATTGGAGGGACATGGGTACACCGCCAGGAGGGACATGGGGACACCGCCAGGGGGTCAGGGAGCATGGGGGACACCGTGGAGGGCACCAGGAGGGACATGGGGACACCGCCAGGGAGACGTGGGGACAGCACCAGGGGCCACAGGGACACCTCCGGGGGGTGGGGGAGCACGGGGACAGCACCGGAGGCACATGGGGGACACCATTGAGGAGGACATTGGGGACACCACCAGGGGGTCAGGGAGTACGGGGACACCGCCAGGAGGGACATGGGGACATTGCCAGGAGGGACATGGGGACACCGCCAGGGGGTCAGGAAGTACGGGGACAGCATTGGAGGGACATGGGGACACTGCCAGGGGGGACATGGGGACATTGCCAGGAGGGACATGGGGACACCATCGAGGAGGACATTGGGGACACCACCAGGGGGTCAGGGAGTACGAGGACAGCATTGGAGGGACATGGGGACACCGCCAGGAGGGACATGGGGACACTGCCAGGGGGGACATGGGGACACCAGCAGGAGGGACATGGGGACACCGCCAGGGGGACGTGGCAGTGGGAGAACGCGGGGGACACCGTCACGGTGACGAGGGGACATTGCGGGGGACAGCAGTGGCCAGCAGGACAGGGAAGATGTGGGGGACACCGCTGGGGACACCGCTGGGGACACGAGGACACATCCCCGCCATAAACGGGGCCACGCAAAACGCGGGGGCGGGGGGACGGGGGGACCCGAGCACAGAGAATCCCCGGTGTCCCCGTTTTTCCCCCACCCCGGTTCTCCCGGGAGGGGCGGAAGGAGCCGGGATAGACCCCGGGGGTGCCCGGACCCACCCCCCCCCCCGCTCCTCTCCGGCCCCCCCGCCCCCCCGGGAGCGGCGGGCGACCGGGCCGGCCGAACCTTTGCCCATATATAGCCCCGGCCCGGGGCCGCCGCCGCCCGCCCGCCGCGCTCCGCCGCCTTATAAGGGCTCACGGCGGGGCCGGGGGGCTCCGGGGCCCCCCCGGGCCGCCGATCTCCCCCCCTCCGTTAACCCTTAACGGGTCGGGCTGGACCCCCCACCCCTCCGCACGCCGTTCCACCCGAACCGCCCCCGTTAACCCTTCACGGGGCGGACACCGGCGGGACTCCCCCCCGCCCCCCCGTGATCCCCGGTGTCCTCCCGCGCGCCGTTCCGGTGTCGCCCCCTCGCCCTGCTCAGCCCCGGGGCGGGGAGGGGATCGCGGTGTCGCCCCATCCTCTGCGTCTTGGGGGTCGGAGGGACCCCCACCCCCCCCCCGGGACAACGAAGCCGCACTCCCGGTTAACCCTTAACGAGCCGGTGCCCGCCAGGACCCACCCCCCGTCCCCCCGGTGCTCACGGTGATGGTGGGGGGAACCCCGGTGTCGCCCCCTCCCCTCCCGCCCGGGAACTCGGTGCCGGAGGGACCGGGGGGGGGGAGGGTGCGGAGCTCCCCGGGCAGCTCAACCCCCTTCCCGGTAAACCGGAGCCCGTCGGGACTCCCGGAGAGGGGACGGGAGACCCCCCGGTGCCGCCCCCGTGCCCCCGGTGCCCGTCCCCGGTTCCCTCCCGGGGCAGCACCAGGGACAGCGCCGGGTCCCGCCCCCGCTCCCGCCGGGTTCTGCCGCGACCCCCGCCCGCCTCCGGTGCTGCCACCGCCCCCCCGCTGGAGGGAGGTCGCGGCTGCTCGGACCTTCTCGGATCCCCCCGGTTCGGTTCGGTTCGGTTCGGTGCCGCTCACCTTGTTCTTCACCTCGGCCGATAGCCCGTAGGCCGGGCCGCGGTTGAAGTGCGCGTTGGACATTTCGGGGGTCCCGGTGTGGTGGAAGGCGGGGGGGTCTCGGTGGGTCCGGTGAGGGGGGGGGTGGCGCCGGTTCGGAGCTGTCCCGAGTGGGTTCGGAGCTGTCCCGGGTGGGTTCGGAGCTGTCCCGGTGCCCTCGGGTCGGGTCGTTGCCCTCGGTCGCTCCCTCCCGGTCCCGTTCCCGTCGCCGCCGCCGCCGCCACTTTTAAAAGTGGGCGGTGGGCGCGGAGCCCCCCCCGGCCCGGACCGGCCGCAGCCAATCCGCGCTCTCCGCGGCGCTGACGTCACGGCGGGGCGGGTGATGGCGTCATTTTTTCCACATTTAGCGGGGGGGATCCCGGAGAGGAGGGGGTGGGGGGGGGGAATCCCGGGGTGGGGGGAGTCCCGGAGCGGCCCCCCCCCGCCCCAAATCCGCCCTTTCCCGCTCTCCCCCTCCCACCGGACACCGCTGTCCCCCCTCCAGGTCACCTGGGTGTCCCCCCACCCAGAGCGGGGACCCTCTCAGGACAGCGGGGACACCCCCGGGATGCCCGGGGGACCCCCCCGGCTCTTCCCCGGACCCCCCCCCTCCCGCGGACCCCCCCCTCCCCCGGGACACCGCGGTTCGCCCCCCGCCGCGTCCCCCCCCTCTCGCTGCCGTCACCGGATCGGACTCCGCCGCCCCCTCGGGGGGAGGACACGACTCGTCACGGGTGGGGAATGTCCCCCTCCCCCTCCCCCTCCCCCTCCGCCGGTCCGTCCCCTCCCCCACCCCGCGCGACTCCGAGACCCCCCCCCCCCACCCGGGACTCGGGGGGGGACACCCGGGATCCCCCCGCCCCCCTCAGGGACTTGGGGAACCCCTCGCCCCCCCCACCCCTGCCCCACTGCCGGAGCTGCCGTTCCCATTGAGCGGCTCTGACATCATCGTTAAACCCCCCCCGTGACGTCACCGCGTGTCCCCGGCCCTGAGCTCATCCCGGGGTCCCTCTGTGACGTCACGGGGAACCCCTTCCGAGCCCCGCCCCCCTCCGCGCGCTGCCCGCCAATCGCCGCGCGGCTTTTGCCCGCGGGTTGTGACGAGCGCGGCGATTGGCCGAGCGGGCAGGTCCCGCCCCCCCTGACCCCGCAGAGCGCGGGGGTCAGAACCAAGATGGCGGCGCCCAGCGAGGCGACCCGGCGTGGGGACAGCGGGGCTGGGCCGTGACATCGCGACACCGCGACAGCCCCGGCGACATGAGGCTGAGCTGGCTCCGGGCGCTGCCCCGCAACCTCTGGGGCGGCCGCGGAGTTCCAGAGGTGCGGGGGAGTCCGGCGGGCGAGGGGGACAGCGGGGGGACACGGCGGGGATGCGGGGGGACATGGCGGGGGGGAGGGGACAGGCGACACCGGGGGCGCGGAGGGACGGCGGGGGGGACAAGGAGGGGACAAGGGGGGGACACGGGGACAGCTGTGGTGATATCTTTCCTCTCCCCCCCCCCCGCAGCTGTGCCGGAGCTTGTGCCAGCGCCCCGCGCGTGTCCCCGCTGAGGGAGGTGACACCGCGGGGACCCCGAAGCCTGGCGGGGCCCGAGAGCGCCACCCCGCAGAGGGTGACACCTCGAGGGGTGACACCTCCGGCGGCGACACCTCCTCGGCGTGGTTCCGCCAAACGGGGGACAACGAGAGCGACCCCCGGTACCGGCACCGCCCCCGGGGCCCCCTGGGAGGTGACAGCCCGGGGGGTGCCACCTTCGGGGGTGTCACCTCGAGGGGTGACACCTTTAGGGGTGAAGCCTCAAGGGGCGACACCTCCGCGGGTGACACTTTAAAGGATGGAACCTCAAGGGGTGACACCTCGGGGGGTGCCACCTTAGGGGGTGACATCTCCAGGGGTGGCGGCACTTCCTGGGCCGCCACCACCTCAGGGAGAGGTGACACCTTCGGAGGTGCCACCTCGGGTGCTGCCACCTCCAGGGGTGACACTTTAAAGGATGAACCCTCCATGGGCGACACCTCGGGGGGGGACACCTTCAGGGCTGAAGCCTCAAGGGGTGACACCTTCGGAGGTGCCACCTCGGGGGGTGACACCTCCGGGGGTGACACTTCAAAGGACGAAACCTCCAGGGGCGCCACCTCTGGGGGCTCCACCTCACCCCCCCGCCCCTCTCTGCGCCACCTCCGCCGCCACACCCGCGACCACCCCGGTGATGACGACCACGACGGTGACCGCGACAATGACCGTGACGGTACCGGGGCGTTCCGAGCCGCTCTGCGGGCCGCCGAGCGCTCTCCCCCGGCCCGAGGCGGGCGGCTGGCGCTGGTGGAGGCGGCGCTGGCGGCGATGCCGGCGCTGGGCGTGGAGCGCAGCCTGAGCGCCTACAAAGCGCTGCTGCGGCTGCTGCCCCGCGGGCCTTGGGTGCCCCGGGGGCCGCTGCAGCGCCTGCTCTTCCCCTTCCCGCGGCAGCAGGAGTGCGGGCTGCGCCTGCTGGAGCAGATGGAGCGATACGGTGCGTGGGTGGCAGGGGGGGTGGTGGCACTTTTAGGGGTGTCGCCGGTGTCGCCCCGCCCCGCTGTGCCCTGCTCTGTGTGTGTGTTCCCACCCCGTCCCCGTGTCGCTTGTTGCCGTGATGGTGCCGCTTCCGTGTCCCCGACGTTCCCGGTGTGGGTTCCTGCCGCTGTCCCCTCCGTGTCCCCAACATTCCCGGTGTCACCTGTGCCCCGGTGTGGGTTCCTGCCACTGTCCCCTCCGTGTCCCCAGCGTTCCCGGTGTGGCTCCCTGCTGCTGTCCCCTCCGTGTCCCCGACGTTCCCCGGGTCCCCTCCATGTCCCCGACGTTCCCGGTGTGGCTCCCTGCTGCTGTCCCCTCCGTGTCCCCGACGTTCCCGGTGTGGGTTCCTGCCGCTGTCCCCTCCGTGTCCCCAACGTTCCCGGTGTCACCTGTGGCCCCGGTGTGGCTCCCTGCCACTGTCCCCTCCGTGTCCTCAGCGTTCCCGGTGTGGGTTCATGCTGCTGTCGCCTCGGTGGCCCCAAGTGTTGTCAAGGTTTCCAGTGTCCCCTCAGTGTCCCCAATGTCCCCAGCATCCCCAGCAATGTCCTCTCAATGTCCCCAGTGTCCCCTCAGTGTCCCCAGTGTCCCCTCAGTGTCCCTAACGTCCTCACTGTCCCTGCTGTCCCCAGTGTCCCCTCAGTGTCCCCTAGCCCCCCAACATCCCCGTGTACCCCATGTCTCCTCAGTGTCCCCAATGTCCCCAGTGTCCTCAGTGTCCCCATTATCCCCAATGTCCCCAGTATCCCCTATCCCCCAATGTCCCCTCAGTGTCCCCTCAGTGTCCCCGCTGTCCCCACTGTCCCCAATGTCCCCTCAGTGTCCCCAATGTCCCCTTAGTGTTCCCACTGTCCCCATGTCCCTCAGTGTCCCCATGTCCCCAATGTCCCCTCAATGTCCCCCTGAGCGTCCCCGCTGTCCCCCAGGTGTGGTTCCTCAGTGTCCCCAGTGTTCCCCAGTGTCACCTGTTGGTCGGGTGTGGGTTCATGCTGCTGTCGCCTCGGTGGCCCCAGTGTTGTCTATGTCCCCAGTGTCCCCTCAGTGTCCCCAATGCCCCCACTGTCCCTGCTGTCCCCAATGCCCCAGTGTCCCCAATCTCCCCAATGTCCCCTCAGTGTCCCTGCTGTCCCCAATGTCCCCAGTGTCCCCTAGCCCCACAACATCCCCGTGTCCCCCACTGTCTCCTCAGTGTCCCCATTATCCCCAATGTCCCCTCAGTGTCCCCTGAGTATCCCTGCTGTCCCCAGGCGTGGTTCTGGATGCTTAGATGCAGTTCCTGCTGCTGTCCCCTCAGTGTCCCCGCTGTCCCCACTGTCCCCTCAGTGTCGCCATGTCCCCAATGTCCCCTCGCTGTCCCCCAGGCGTGGTTCTGGACACCGAAGCACGGTTCCTGCTGCTGTCCCCTCAGTGTCCCCGCTGTCCCCTTGTCCCCAATGTCCTCAGTATCCCCAATGTCCCTGCTGTCCCCAATGCCCCCCCACTGTCCCCTCAATGTCCCTGCTGTCCCCCAGGCGTGGTTCCGGACACCGAAGCACGGTTCCTGCTGCTGTCCCCTCAGTGTCCCTGCAGTCCCCATGTCCTCTCAGTGTCCCCAATGTCCCCCCAACGTCCCCTGAGTGTCCCCAATGTCCCCGCTGTCCCCAGGAGTGGTTCCGGATGCCAAGGCACGGTTCCTGCTGCTGTCCCCTCAGTGTCCCCGCTGCCCCTGCTGTCCCCACTGTCCCCTCAGTGTCCCCATGTCCCCAGTGCCCCCATGTCCCCTCAGTGTCCCCACTCTCCCCATGTCCCCATGTCCCCTCAATGTCCCCCAGGGGTGGTTCCTGACACCGAGGCATGGTTCCTGCTGCTGTCCCCTCAGTGTCCTCTCAGTGTCCCCGCTCTCCCTGCTGTCCCCATGTCCCCTCAATGTCCCCAATGTCCCCTTGCTGTCCCCCAGGGGTGGTTCCTGACGCCGAGGCGCGGTTCCTGCTGCTGTCCCCTCAGTGTCCCCACTGTCCCCATGTCCCCAATGTCCCCTTGCTGTCCCCCAGGGGTGGTTCCGGATGCCGAGGCGCGGTTCCTGCTGCTGTCCCCTCAGTGTCCCATGTCCCCTGAGTGTCCCCTCAATGTCCCCCAGGGGTGGTTCCGGATGCCAAGGCGCGGTTCCTGCTGCTGTCCCCTCAGTGTCCCCAATGTCCCCTCAATGTCCTCGCTGTCCCCGCTGTCCCCCAGGGGTGGTTCCTGACACCAAGGCATGGTTCCTGCTGCTGTCCCCATGTCCCCAATGTCCCCTCGCTGTCCCCCAGGGGTGGTTCCTGACGCCAAGGCGCGGTTCCTGCTGCTGTCCCCATGTCCCCAATGTCCCCTCGCTGTCCCCCAGGCGTGGTTCCGGACGCCGAGGCGCGGTTCCTGCTGCTGGGCGTGTTCGGGCCGCGCAGCCGGCCGGCGCGGAAGCTGCAGCGGTTGCAGTTTTGGCTGCCGCGCTTCCGCCACCTGGACCCGCACCCGCTGCCCCCCGGGCCGCTGCCCCCCGGCCTGGCGGCCGCGCAGATCGGCCTGAGGCGCATGGCCGGGGACCCCAAAGCCACCGTCACCGTGGTCCAGGTGGGCACCGGCGCTGCGGGGACACCTGAAGGGGATGGGAACATGGTGGGGGGGTGGCCCTGTGGTGACCTCGCCCCCCTGGTGTCCCCTCCCCGCAGCGGCCGGTGCCGGAGACGGGGGAGGATGAAGGCTCCGTGCAGCCCTTCATCGTCAGTGAGTGCCCCGGGGGGTCCTGGAGGGGGTGGGAGTGGGTTTGGGGGCTCTCTGGAGGGTTGGGGGTGCCCAGGGTGGCTCTGTGAGGGGTTTGGGATCAGGTTTGGGGTCCCCTGAGTGGCTCTGTGAGGGGGTTTGGGGTCCCCAGGGTGGAGGTCTGAGGTTGGGTTTGGGGTCAGGTTTGGGGTCCCCAGGGTGCCTCTGTGAGGGAGTTTGGGGTCCTTTATTGGGTTTGGGGTCCTTTATTGGGTTTGGGGTCCCCTGGGTGGCTCTGTGAGCAGGTTTGAGGTTGGGTTTGGGGTCAGGTTTGGGGTCCCCTGGGTGGCTCTGTCAGGGGTTTAGGATCAGGTTTGGGATCAGGTTTGGGGTCCCTGGGTGGCTCTGTGAGGGGGTTTGGGGTCCCCAGGGTGGAGGTCTGAGGTTGGGTTTGGGGTCCCTTGGGTGGCTCTGTGAGCAGGTTTGAGGTTGGGTTTGGGATCAGATTTGGGGTCCCCAGGGTGGATCTCTCAGGGGGTTTGGGGTCCTCTGGGTGGCTCTGTCAGGGGGTTTGGGATCAGGTTTGGGGTCAGGTTTGGGGTCATGTGTGGGTTTCCCAGGGTGGCTCTGTGAGGGGGTTTGGGATCAGGTTTGGGATCAGGTTTGGGGTCAGGTTTGGGTTCCCCAGGGTGGCTCTGTGAGGGGGTTTGAGGTTGGGTTTGGGGCCAGGTTTGGGGTCAGGTTTGGGATCAGGTTTGGGGTCAGGTTTAGGATCAGGTTTAGGCTCAGGTCTGGGCTCAGGTCTGGGCTCCCCAGGCTGCCGTCCCCAGCTGTCGCGGTGTCCCCAGGCTGGCAGGGCCCGGAGCAGCAGGAGCTGCTGCAGCAGCACGACCCCTCCAGGCCGGTGTTCGTGGAGGGGCCCTTCCCCCTCTGGCTGCGCGGGACCCTCCTCAGATATTTCGTGCTGCGGGGGGACCCCCTGCCCCCCGAGCTGAGGGTGAGAACTGGGAAAAGGGGGGGGGACTCCCAGAGCCAGGGCAGGTGTGCGGGGATACCCCCGAAACCCACACACACCTGGGACCCGAGGGCTTGCAGTACATTTGGGAGGTCCCCAGTGAACAGTGACCCTAAACCTCACCATAAACCCTAAACCTGACACTAAACCCTAACCCTAAACCTAACCCTAAACCCTAACACTAAACCCTAACCCTGACACTAAACCCTAACACTAAACCCTAACGCTAAATCCTAATCCTAAACCCTAACCCTAAACCCTAACGCTAAATCCTAACCCTAAACCCTAACCCTGACACAAAACCCTAACCCTAAACCCTAACCCTGACACTAAACCCTAACCCTAAACCCTAACGCTAAATCCTAATCCTAAACCCTAATCCTGACACTAAACCCTAAACCCTAACCCCTAACCCTAAACCCTAAAACCTAACCTTAACCCTAAATCCTAACCTTAACCGTAACCCTAAACCCTAACCCTAAACCCTAACACTAAATCCTAATCCTAAATCCTAATCCTGACACTAAACTGTAACCCTAACCCCTAACCCTAAACCCTAAAACCTAACCTTAACCCTAAACCCTAAACCCTAACCCTAACCCCTAACCCCCAGAACATTCCAGAACCCCCTCAAACCCCCCCCCTAAACCCCTCCCCATCCCCCAGGATCCCCCCCCGGACCCCGAGCGCAGTTTTTACTTCCCCCTCCACCTGGAGCTGGAGCTGGAGCGTGGCCCCTGGGACGACGACGACTTCGAGGTGGACGAAGGTGATTTTGGGGGGGTCGAGTGGGATGTTTTTGGGGAGGGGGTGGGGGGTCCGGCTGACCCCCTCTCCCCCCCGCAGTGGAGGAGGGTCCTGTCTTCGCCCTGTGCGTGGCGGGGGCCGGCGACCGGCGCACCTTGGCCAGGTGGATCTCGGCGCTGCAGCGGCAGAACCCGGTGCTGGGCACGGCCCCCGTGGTTTTCCGCCTCTCTCAAACCGGGGGAGACCCCTGGGAGGGACCCCAGACCCCTCAGCTGAGCGCGGGGAGCCCCCCGGGGGCAGCACTGGAGCCCCCCGAGGGGAGGGAGGGGGGGGAGCCCAGGGGAGACCCCTCCCCGAAAAGCGGGGGGGAATAAAAAAGGTGCTGCCGTGGATGGAATGGGGGAGTCGTGAATTTGGGGGGGTGGGTTTGATTGGGGGGGGGTCGTGGAGGGGTTTTGGGGGGGTTTTGGCCCCGCAGCCCCCCAAACCCAGATTCTGGGTGAATTTGGGGAGCGCCCAGGGGGCGATTGGGGGGCACTGGGAGGGAGTCGTGTCCCGCTCTGAAGCTGGGGCGGGGGGGTCGTCCCTGGTGAATTTTGGGGATCTCTGGTGAGTTTGGGGGGGGTCCCCGGTGAGTTCTGAGGGTCCTGGTGAGTTCTGGGGGTGCCTGGTAAGTCGGTGGGGGGGGTTCCCTGAGAGTTCTGGGGGGGTCCCCGGTGATTTTTGGGGGTATCCACTGAATTCTGGGGGTCCCTGGCGAGTCAGGGGGCTTCCCCGAGAGTTCTGGGGGTCCCCGGTGAGTTCTGGGTGTCCCGAGTGAGTCGGGGGGGTTTATCTGGTGAGTCAGAGGGGGTCCCCTGGTGAGTTTTGGGGGTGCGTGGCGAGTTCTGCGGGTCCCTGGTGAGTCATGGGGGTCTCCAGTGAGTTCTGGGGGGTCCTGGGTGAGTTCTGGGGGGGGGTCCCCGGTGAGTTTTGGAGGTACCCAGTGAATTTTGGGAGTCCCTGATGAGTTCTGGGGGGGTCCCTGGCGAGTTCTGGGGGTCCCGGCTGAGTCCTGGAAGGGGTCCCCGGTGAGTTTTGGGGGGGGAGGTCTCCAGTAAGTTCTGGGGGTCCCTGGTGAGTCACGGGGGTCCCCGATGAGTTCTGGGGGTCCCCGGTAACTTTTGGCGGGGGGGGTCCCCAGCGAACAGCCGGGGGTCTCTCAGCTGCGCCACCCGCACACCTCACACCTGGCGCTTCACCTCAGGACCGAACCGCGCCGGGACCCCCATTTTGGGGTCTCTCCCCCCCCACCCCGTCTCTTGGGGACCCCACCCCCCCAAAAAAAAAATCCCGGGGGGGGAGGGGGAGAAGAGCGCTGGGCCGCGCATGCGCACGGGTTGCGCCGCGCCGCCGTCGCCCCGCCGTGACGTCATCTCGGCGCGCCGCGGCATGAGCGCGGCCGAGCGCTGCCCCGGCGGCCCCGGGGCTCCCGGGGGTCCCGAACCCGGCGGGGGTCGCAAAGCTCGGGGCCGACCCCGCTTGACCGAGACGGACCGGGCTCGGCGGCGCTTGGAATCGCGCAAGAAGTACGACGTGCGGCGGGTTTACCTGGGCGAGGCGCACGGGCCCTGGGTGGAGCTGAGGCGCCGCAGCGGGTGGAGCGATGCCAAGCTGGCGGCCTACCTGCTGGGGCTGGAGCGGGGGCAGCGCGCCGGGCGGCGCGGGTGAGCACCGGGGGAGCACCGGGGAGAGCGGGGAGAGGGAGGGGAGGGGTGCTGGGGAGGGGGCGGCACCGCCGCGGGGTGTGGGGGGTGGTGGGAGAAGGGTCTGGGGGTGTTGGGGGGCTCGGCCCCGGTGGGTCTGGGGGTGGCGGAGCGGCGGCGAGGCTCGGGGAGAGCGGGCGGGGCGCTGTCCGCGGTGCTGAAGGGTGGTTTGGGCCTTTCTCGGCCTTTTCCTCCTCGTCCTCTTCTTCTTCATCCTTTTCCTCCTCATCCTCTTCTTCCTCATCCCCTTTCCTCCTCGTCCTCTTCCTCATCTTCCTTCTTCTTCATCCCCCTTCCTCCTTCTCTGCTCCCGTCCCGTCCTTCTTTTCCTCTCCCGCGGCTCCTTCCTCTTCCTCAGGTCGGGCTGGGAGTGGTGGAAAAAGGAGGAAGAGGAGGAGGAGGAGGAGGAAGGCTGGGGGGGGTGATGAGGGGTGAGGATGAGGAGGAAAAAACCAGAGGAAGGAGGAGGAAGAGGCTGGGGGGGAGGAAGGTCGGGTGGGAGGTGCAGAGGAAGGGGAAGGGGCGCCGGGGGTCCTGCAGAAGCCCCTTCCCCTTCTCCCATCCCTCCCCGCCCCCCTCTCTCTTCTCTCCACAGCAAACCCTGGGAGCAGCTCCCCAAAAAACCCAAACGCAAGAAAAGTGAGTCTGGGGTCTGCGGGGGGGGGGAAGGCTGTACCCGACTTTGGGGGGGTTGTACCTCACTGTGGGGGGCTGTACCCAGCTTTGGGGGGTCTGCAGCTGCCTTTGGAGGGGCTGTGCCCGCCTTTTTGGGGGTCTGCACCCCACTTCGAGGGCTCTGTACCCACCTTCAGGGTGTCCATACCTGACTTTGGGGGGTCTGTACCCCACTTTGGGGGGTCTGTACCCCACTTTGGGGGGTCTGTACCCCACTCTGCGGGCTCTGCCCCCCTGTCCCTCTCCCCTCCCCGCTGCCCGGTGTCCCCTGACTGTGCCCTGTGTCCAGTTCCCTGTGTCCGGTACCTGGTTCCCGCTGCCCCTCCGGTTCCCGGTGCTCCCCCCGGTGCCCAGTTCCCGCTGCCCCCCACAGTGTCCGGTGCTGCCCGCAGCCCCCCAGTGCTGCCCACTGCCCCCCCTGGTTCCCAGTGCTGCACGGTGCCCCCCTGACCGTGCCTGGTGTTCCCCCGGTGCCTGGTTCCCGCTGCCCCCCCCGGTTCCCGGTGCTCCCTGGTGCCCTCTGACCGTGCCTGGTTCCCGGTTCCCTGTGCTGCCCCCCTGACCATGCCCGGTGCCTCCTCGGTGCCCAGTTCCCGCTGCCCCCCCGGTTCCCAGTGCTGCCCGGTGCCCCCTGACTGGTCCCGGTGCCCCCCTGACTGTGCCCGGTGCTCCCTGGTGCCCGGTTCCCGCTGCTCCCCCTGGTTCCCGGTTCCCGGTGCTGCCCCCTGACCATGCCCGGTGTCCCCCCGGTGCCCGGTTCCCGCTGCCCCCCCGGTTCCCGGTGCTGCCCGGTGCCCCCGTGACTGTGCCTGGTGCCTCCCTGGTGCCCCGCTGACCATGCCCGGTGCCTCCCCGGTGCCCCCCTCAGGGCGGCAGCGGAACGTGAACTGCCTGCGGCACGTGGTGATCTGGACCGAGGACCACCGGCAGCGCTGCCCCTTCCTTTGGGGGGACTGTGACTGCATCTGGGGGCTCTGTACCCCACTTTAGGGGGTCTGTCCCCGCCTTCCGCGGGCTCTGCCCACCCCCCGTCCCCACCCCCTGACCGTGCCCGGTTCCCGCTGCCTGCTGCCCGGTGCTGCCCGGTGCCTCCTCGGTGCCTGGTTCCCGCTGCCCCCCCGGCTCCCGGTTCTCCCCCTGGTGCCCGGTTCCTGGTGCTGCCCCCATGACCGTGCCCGGTGCCTGGTTCCCGCTGCCCTCCTCGGTTCCCGGTGCTCTCCCCGGTGCCCCCCTGACCATGCCCGGTTCCCGGCTCCCGGTGCTCCCCCCAGTGCCCAGTTCCCGGTACTGCCCCCCTAACCGTGCCCGGTGCCCGGTTCCCGCTGCCCTCCTCGGTTCCCGGTGCTGCCCGGTGCCCCCCTGACCGTGCCCGGTGCTCTCCCCGGTGCCCCCCTGACCGTGCCCGGTTCCCGGTCCCTGGTGCTGCCCCCCTGACCGTTCCCGGTGCTCTCCCCGGTGCTCCCCCTGCAGGGCGGCGGCGGAACGTGAACTGCCTGCGGCACGCGGTGATCTGGTACGAGGACCACCGGCAGCGCTGCCCCTACGAGCCGCGCCTGGCCGAGCTGGACCCCTCGGTGGGGCTCTACACCACGGCCGTGTGGCAGTGCGAGCGCGGCCACCGCTACTTCCAGGACCTGCACTCGCCCCTGCGGCCCCTCAGCGACTCCGAGGGCGACGAGGAGGAGGAGGAGGAGGAGGGTCAGAGCCTGGGGGGAAGAAAAGGGGTTTTTGGGGGGTGGGAGGGGTCTGGGGGTCTGGTTCTCGCTGCCTCCCCCTGGTTCCCGGTGCTGCCCACTGCCCCCTGACCGTGCCCGGTGCCTCCTCGGTGCCCGGTTCCCAGTTCCCGGTGCTGCCCGCTGCCCCCCTGACCGTGCCTGGTGCCCCCCTGACCATGGGGGGTGTGGGAGGGGCAGAGAGGAGGGGTTTAGGGGTCTCTGGGGATGCTTTTTGGGGGCTGGAAGGAAAATTTGGGGGCTGTTTTGGGGCCGGCAGGGGATTTTTCAGATGCTCCAGCAGATTTGTTTTTTGGGGGGGGGATGTGATGAGTGATTTTTAGGGGGAGGGGGACACCAACTCCTTCTGACCTTCCCCGTTCCCTCCACAGCCCCCAGCTCCTCCTCTTCCTCCTCCTCTTCCTCCCCCTCGGGGGGCTGCAGCTCCGGCTCAGAGGCAGCACCGGGGGGGGGTCCCTCGGTGCCAGCCCCTCCCCATCCCGGGGGTCCAGCCCCCCCTCCTCCTGGGGGTCCAGCCCCCCCCGAGGCACTGGAGGCCGTGGTTTGTGTCCCCCTGCCCCTGTGCCCAACCCGGGGGGGGCTGGAGGGGGGCGGCCCCCCAACCCTCCTGCAGGGACCCCCCCTCCTGATCCTGGCAGGGCCGGGCTATGAGGCCCTGGGGGGGCTGCAGCTGGAGGTGGGGGGGGGGCTGCTGGGAGGGGGGGGCGCTTTCCCAGCCCCCCCGGTGGAGCCGCACCTGCCCAAGACAGGTAAAGGGGGAGGGGGGGCTCGGTTTGGGAGGGGGGGTTGGGGGCTGGGATTTGGGGGTCTGGGGGGGTTTGGGGTCAGGAGTTGGGGGGTCAGGGGGGTTTGGGGTCAGGAATTTGGGGGGTCAGGGGTTGGGGGGGGGTCAGTCTGGGGGGGTTTGGGGGTCAGGATTTGGGGGGGGTCAGGAATTGAGGGGTCAGGGAGGGTTTGGGGTCAGGAGTTGGGGGGTCAGGGGTTGGGGGGGGTCAGTCTGGGGGGGTTTGGGGGTCGGGATTTGGGGGGGGTCAGAGTGGGTTTAGGGTCAGGAATTGGGGGGTCAGGGAGGGTTTGGGGTCAGGGGTTGGGGGGGTCAGTCTGGGGGGGTTTGGGGTCAGGAGTTGGGGGGTCAGGGAAGGTTTGGGGTCAGGAATTTGGGGGTCAGGGAGGGTTTGGGGTCAGGAGTTGGGGGTCAGGAAGGGTTTGGGGGTCAGGAATTGGGGGGGGTCAGCCTGGGGGGTTTGAGGGTCGGGATTTGGGGGGTTCAGGGAGGGTTTGGGGTCAGGAGTTGGGGGGTCAGGGGTTGGGGGATCAGTCTGGGGGGGGTTGGGGGTCAGGGAGGGTTTGGGGTCAGGAGTTTGGGGGGTCAGGGGGGTTTGGGGTCAGAAATTGGGGGATTCAGTCTAGGGGGGTTTGGGGTCAGGAGTTGGGGGTCAGGAAGGGTTTAGGGTCAGGAATTTGGGGGGCGGAGTCAGTCTGGGGGGGTTTGGGGTCAGGAATTGGGGGGGCAGTCTGGGGGGGTTTGGGGGTCGCGATTTGGGGGGGTCAGGGAGGGTTTGGGGTCAGGAGTTGGGGGTCAGGAGGTTTGGGGTCAGAAATTGGGGGATTCAGTCTGGGGGGGTTTGGGGTCAGGAGTTGGGGGTCAGGGGGGTTTGAGGTCAGGAATTTGGGGGGTCAGGGGTTGGGGGGATCAGTCTGGGGGGGTTTGGGGATCGGGATTTGGGGGGGGTCAGGGAGGGTTTGGGGGTCAGGAGTTGGGGGGGGTCAGTCTGGGGGGGTTTGGGGGTCCGGATTTGGGGGGGGTCAGAGTGGGTTTAGGGTCAGGAGTTGGGGGTCAGGAAGGGTTTGGGGGTCAGGAATTGGGGGGTCAGGGAGGGTTTGGGGTCAGGAGTTGGGGGGGGTCAGTCTGGGGGGGGTTTGGGGTCAGGAATTGGGGGGTCAGGGAGGGTTTGGGGTCAGGAGTTGGGGGGGTCAGTCTGGGGGGTTTGAGGGTCGGGATTTGGGTGGTTCAGGGAGGGTTTGGGGTCAGGAGTTGGGGGGTCAGGGAGGGTTTGGGGTCAGGAATTTGGGGGTCAGGGGTTGGGGGGATCAGTCTGGGGGGGTTTGGGGGTCAGGATTTGGGGGGGGTCAGAGTGGGTTTAGGGTCAGGAGTTGGGGGTCAGGAAGGGTTTGGGGGTCAGGAATTGGGGGGTCAGGGAGGGTTTGGGTTCAGGGGTTGGGGGGGATTCAGTCTAGGGGGGTTTGGGGTCAGGAGTTGGGGGTCAGGAAGGGTTTGGGGTCAGGAGTTGGGGGGATTCAGTCTGGGGGGGTTTGGGGTCAGGAGTTGGGGGGGGGAAGCAATGGGGTCTGGGGTGGATTTGTGGCTCCAGCCTGGGATGGCTCAGGTGGGATTGGGAGGGGTCTCGGGGGGGGGGGGGGTCTCACCGGCCCCACCCACTGCAGAGGAGGAGGAGGAGGATGCGGTGCTGAGGCTGAAGGAGGAGGAGGAGCTGCCCCCCCCCGCTGAGCCCCCCCCTCCGGAGCCCCCCCGGGAGCCCCCCCGGGACCCCTCCCCGGCTGAGGAGGCCGAGGTGTCGACGATCATCTACGAGATCCCCAAAGAGCCTGAAAGGTCGGGGGGGTCCTGGGGGGGATCCTGGGGGGGATTTGGGGTCCCTGGGGGGGGGGTTAGGGGGTCTCTGGAGGGGTTTAGGGTGTCCCTGGGCTGGGGGGGGTTGGGATTAGGCGGGGGATTTTGGGGATTGGGGGGGGTTTAGGGTGTCCCTGGGGGCATTTAGGGTCCTTGGGGGGGTTTAGGGTCTCTGGGGGGGTTTAGGGTCCCTGGCGGGAGTTTAGGGTCCTTGGGGGGGTTAGGGGGTCCTTTTAGGGGGGATTTGGGGTCTCTGGGGGGGGGGGGGGGGGTTTAGGGGGTCACTGGGGGGGGTTTAGGGGGTCCTTGGGGGGGGATTTGGGGTCTCTGGGGGGGGTTTAGGGGGTCCTTGGGGGGGGATTTGGGGTCTCTGGGGGGGGTTTAGGGGGTCCCTGGGGGGGTTTAGGGTCTTTGCGGGGGGATTTTTTGGATTGGGGGGGCGGGGCCGGGGTTACCTGAGCGTGCGGGGAATGTGGTGGGGGAGCACCTTGGAGGTTTTTGGAGGGGGCGGGGTGGGGGGTTGTTTCCTGCAGAGATTCAAAGGAGCTGTTTTTGGGGAGGGGGTCTCAGGTGGGGTCAGACTCTCGTACCTGTCCCCCACCTGATGAGGCAGGGGAGGGACTCACCTGAGGCTGAAGGGGGGACTCACCTGAGGGTGGGACTCACCTGAGAGGGGGACTCACCTGAGGGTCTGCAGGCGCCGGAGGAGCAGGCGGGGCCGCGCCCCCTCCCCGGACCCCGAGGACCCCCCCGAGCCCCTCACCTGTCCCTACGGGGGCTGCGGGCAGGAGTTCAGCGCTCTCAGCAGCTTCCAGGTGCTGAAACCCCTCCCTTACCTGTCCCAGATTCCCCTCTCACCTGTCCTGGACCCCTCCTGAGCCCCCCCTCTCTCCTTCCCCCCACCCCAGAGCCACGTGAACCTGGCGCACCGCAGGGGCCGCAGCCAGGTGTGCCCCCAGCCCGGCTGCGGGAAGAGGTTTTACCTGGCCAAGCACCTGCGGCGCCACATGGGCGTCCACTCAGGTGAGCCCCCCAGGTGTGCCCTGCTCACTGAGCCCCCCATGTGTGCTCCACTCCAAGTGAGACCCCCAGGTGTGCCCTTCTCAGGTGAGCCCCCAGGGTGTGCCTCGCTCAGGTGTGCCCCTCTCAGCTGTGCCCCCCAGGTGTGTCCCTCTCAGGTGAGCCCCCCAGGTGTGCCCTGCTCACTGAGCCCCCCATGTGTGCCCCACTCAGTTGAGCCCCCCAAGTGTGCCCCTCTCAGGTGAGACCCCCAGGGTGTGCCTTGCTCAGGTGTGCCCCTCTCAGGTGAGCCCCCCAGGTGTGCTTCATTCAGGTGATCCCCCCAGGTGTGCCCCACTCAGGTGGGCCCCCCAGGTGTGCCTCGCTCAGGTGTGCCCCACTCAGGTGTGCCCCACTCAGGTGAGCTTCCAGGTGTGCACACCCCCGCAGTGTTCCCCCAAAATTCTTCTCCCTCTACGGCAAGGGGTCTCACCTGGGCACATGGGCACCTCTCAGGTGAGCCCCCCAGGTGTGCCCCACTCAGGTGAGCCCCCAGGTGTGCACACCCCCCATCCCCAGCGTTCCCCCAAAATCCTCCTCCCTCCACGACGAGAGATCTCACCTGAGCAAACTCCCACCCCCACCCCATGCTGGGGGCACGTGGGCACCTCTCAGGTGATCCCCCAGGTGTGCCCCCCCCGCCTCGCTCAGGTGTGCGGGAGTTCACCTGCGACACCTGCGGGAAATCCTTCAAGCGCAAGAACCACCTGGAGGTGCACAGGAGGACGCACACCGGGGAGACCCCCCTGCAGTGAGTCACCTGGGGGGGGTGGGGAGGGCAGGTGGGGGGGCTCTGAGAACCCCGGACACACCTGAGCCCCTCACCTTGCCCCGCCAGGTGCGAGGTGTGCGGGTACCGCTGCCGCCAGCGCGCCTCCCTCACCTGGCACATGCGGAGACACGGGGGGCTCAAGAGTCACCCCGAGCCCCGCGGCACGTAGGGGAGCCCACCTGGACTCACCTGAGCTCTCCTGGACTCACCTGGGACCCCCCCCAGGACTCACCTGAGCCCCTCCTGGACTCACCTGAGCTCTCCTGGACTCACCTGGGACCCCCCCAGGACTCATCTGGGACCCCCCAGGACTCACCTGAGCCCCTCCTGGACTCACCTGGCATCCCCCAGGACTCACCTGGGTCCTCCTGGACTCACCTGACCTCCCCCAGAACTCACCTGAGACCCCCCCCAGACTCACCTGGGTCCTTACGGACTCACCTGGGCTCCTCTGGATTCACCTGAGCCCCTCCCAGACTCACCTGAAACCCCCCCCTAGACTCACCTGGGCCCCCCCAGGACTCACCTGAGCCCCTCCTGGACTCACCTGGGCTCCTCTGGATTCACCTGAGCCCCGACTTGCTCGCTGGGACCCGCCCCCGCCGATGTAGCTGGGGCAGCACCTGGAGGTGAAGAAAAATCCACCTGGGGTGGGGGTCCTGACCCCCTCTGAGCACCTGAGGGACCCCCCCCCCGCGCCGGCTGTCCCCCCCACCTGCCCCCAGGTGACCCTGTGGCCCCCCCAGGTGACCCTGTTACCCTTCCCCCCCCCCCCGCCACCTTTTATTTATTTATTTATTTATTTATTTATTTATTTATTTATTTCCTTTTTTTCTCGCTTGTCGCCCCCGTCCCCCCCCTCTCCCCACCTTGGGGACACCTGGGCTCGTGAGGGGGGCGGGGTTTGGGGACACCGGGGGTGGGGGGGGGGTTTGGGGACACCGGGGGACCCCCACCCACCCCCTGCAGGTGACGCATTAAAATCGGGACTTTTCGTGCTGCTGCTTCTTCTCACCGGGGGGAGTGGGGGGGATCCCAGGGGGGGTCTAGGGGGGGTCTTGGGGGGGGGGGTGGGGGGCGGTCCTTTGCCGACGCCCCCTCCCCATCCCGGCGCTGCCCCTCCGGGGAACCGGGCGGGAGCTCGGCGCTGTCCCCGGTGCTGAAGCGGCGGCGGCGGCTGCGCGCGGTTGTGGCCGAGCTTCATCCTCCTCCTCCTCCCTTTCTGTCCCTTCGCCTTCCTCCTCCTCCTCCTCCTTCTCCTCCATCCCCCCCCCGCTCCTTCCTTCTCCTCCTCTTCCTCCTCCATCCCCCTCTTTCTTCCTTCTCTCCGTCCCTCCCCGTCCTTCCTCCTCCTCCTCCTCCTCCCGTGGGCGGGGCTTTGGGGGGGGGGTCTCGGGGGGCTTCGGCCCCCCCCCCCTCACTCTCCCGGCCTTTTTTTTTTTTTTTGGGTGGGGGGGGTGGCTGGGCTGACCCACCTCTTTTTGGGGGGGGGGTGCGGTCGAACCCACCTTTGGTTTGGTCGGGGTTGGGGGGGGGGGGGGCGCGCGCGCGGACGGAACCATCTCGGGAGGAGGAGGGGGGGGAGGCGGTTTTTGGGGGGGCCCCGCCCCGCGCCCGCCCAAGGACGTTTAAAGGACCGACGGGGCCGCCGCTCGCAGCGCCCGGTGCCGCCGCCGCCGCGACCCCCCCGCCCCACCCCCGGGCTCCCCCCTCCCCGGGCCGTGCGGGGCTCCCCCCCCACCCCCGCACGCCCCCCACCCCCGGCGACGCGATGGTGACGGTAGGAACCGGGTGGGGAGGGGGATTGCGGGGATCCCCCCTCCCCCCCCCCAGATCTTCCATCGTTCTTCCCCCCCCCACCCCCAATTCCCACTCCCCCCCCTCCTTCTCTTGGTGTCCCCCCCCCTTTCCCTCCCCGTGTGACACGCTGGGGTGGGGGGGGGACACGGCGTCACACGCGTGTGGCACCTGCGGGGACACGCGCGTGCAAGGGAGGGGCGGGGACCCCTCCCCAAACCGCGGCCGTTCCGAGGTGGGGAGTGGGGGGGAGGGGGGGGGGCCACACGCCACACGTGTGTCGCTGTCCCCGCGTGTCGCTGTCCCCCACGCCCCCCACCCTCCCAACCCCCGTGGGGGGGGCCGTGGCTGGCGGCCCCGGGTGTCCCCATCCCCCGGTGACAAAGGGCCATTGTCACCCACCCCGCGCTCCTGGGGACGGGGGGGAAGGGGCGGGGGCGCGGCCGCACAATGGGGGGGATTGTCCCCCGTGGCCCCACCCGGAGTGTCACTGTCCCCCCGTGTCGTGTCCCCCCCCCCCATCACCACCCCCGGCGTGTCCCCATCCCTTCCCCGCCCTCGATGTCCCCGTTCTCCCGCTGATGTCCCCGCTGTCCCCGTCCCACCGCTGTCCCCGCTGTCCCTTTGGGGCGCCCCCCCATGTCCCCGCGGTGACCCCCCCGGTGACCCCCGCGTCCCAGCGCTGTCCCCTCGGTGTCCCTATGTCCCCGCGGTGAGCCCCGCTGTCCCCTCGGGGCGCCCCCCCATGTCCCCGCGGTGATCCCCGCTGTCCCCTCGGTGTCCCCCGCTGTCCCCTCGGTGTCCCCATGTCCCCCCGGTGACCCCCGCTGTCCCCTCAGCAGATCCTGAGCACGGTGGAGGCCCAGGCTCCCAGCGCCGCGGGGCCATCGGGCTGCGGGGGTGGCCCTGTCCCCGTCGCCGTGCCGGTGGTGGCCGTGCCCGGCCCGGGGGTGGCGGCGGCGCTGCCTAACGGGGCCCCCCCGGGTCCTGCCGCCCCCGCCGCGGTCAGCGATGACAGCAAAACCAACCTGATCGTCAATTACCTGCCGCAGTCCATGAGCCAGGAGGAGCTGCGGAGCCTCTTCGGCAGCCTCGGGGACATCGAGTCCTGCAAGCTGGTCCGGGACAAGGTCACCGGTACGGGCAGGGGACACGGGATGGGGACAAGGGGGACACGGGACAGGGGACACAGGGCAGGGGACATGGGGGACATGGGACACAGGACAGGGGACGGGGGACACAGGGCAGGGGACATGGGAGAGGGGACACGAGACAGGGACATGGGATGGTGACACGGGACAGGGGACACGGGGGACATGGGACACGGGGGACAGGGGACACGGGGGACAGGGGACACGGACAGGGGACATGGGACACAGGGGACATGGCACAGGGGACACAGGACAGGGGCGGGTGGCACCTGGGGATGCTGGGAAATGGGATGTGACAAGGTGGGATGTGGGGACGGGACACGGGGATCTGTGAGGGACACGGGGACCTGTGGGGACATGGGGACCTGTGGGGACATGGGGACCTGTGGGGACATGAGGATCTGTGGGGACATGGGGACCTCTGGGGACAAGGGACAGGCTGTGACCATGGCAGCAGGGACCATTTGTTGTCCTCTACATCACCCCTGTCACCCCGGGTGTCCCTGTCCCACCATGAGTTTGGCCCTCGTGGGGACACGGGGGACAAAGGGACCTTGTGGAGAGGGGTGAGGACAGGGCTGGGGGGACAGAGGGGACAGGGCCAGCCCTGCCGCGGTGACAGTGACACGGTGTCCCAGGGCAAAGCCTGGGCTACGGCTTCGTCAACTACGTGGAGGCCGGAGACGCCGACCGGGCCATCGGGGCCCTCAACGGCCTCAAGCTGCAGACCAAGACCATCAAGGTGTCCTGGGGGGGCGGGGGCGGCACCTGGGAGGGCTCTCGGGGTGGGGGGAAGCACCTGGGGGGCACCTTCGGGGCGGGGGGAGGCACCTGGGGGGCTCCCGGGGTGGGGAAGGCACCTGGGGGGCAGCTTTGGGGTGGGGGGAGGCACTTTGGGGGGGCTCCCAGGGCGGAGGGAGGCACCTGGGGGGCAGCTTTGGGGCGGGGGGAGGCACCTGGGGGGCTCTCGGGGTGGGGGGAAGCACCTAGGGGGCACCTTCGGGGTGGGGGGTGGCACCTTGGGGGCAGCTTTGGGGCGGGGGGAGGCACTTGGGGGCAGCTTTGGGGTGGGGGGAGGCACCTGGGGGGCTCCGGGGGGGGGAAGGCACCTGGGGGCAGCTTTGGGGTGGGGGGAGGCACCTGGGGGGCAGCTTTGGGGTGGGGAAGGCACCTAGGGGGCACCTTCGGGGCGGGGGGTGGCACCTTGGGGGCAGCTTTGGGGCGGGGGGAGGCACCTGGGGGGCTCCCGGGGTGGGGAAGGCACCTGGGGGGGCTCTCGGGGTGGGGGGAGCACCTGGGGGGCACCTTTGGGGCAGGAAGAGGCACCTGGGGGGCAGGGGAGGCACCTTGGGGGCACCTTCGGGGCGGGGGGAGGCACCTTAGGGGCAGCTTTGGGGTGGAGAAGGCACCTTGGGGGCAGCTTTGGGGCGGGGGGAGGCACCTGGGGGGCAGCTTTGGGGCGGGGGGAGGCACCTGGGGGGCTCCCGGGGCAGGGGGCACCTGTGGAATCCTTCGAGGGGGAAGTGGGGTGGGAGCCCCGGGTGGGCGGTGCTGCTGTCCCCCCCCCACGGGGGGGGGTCCCGAGGGCTCACCTGTCCCCCCCACCCAGGTGAGCTACGCCCGGCCCAGCTCCGCCTCCATCCGCGACGCCAACCTGTACGTGAGCGGGCTGCCCAAGGCCATGGGGCAGAAGGAGATGGAGCAGCTCTTCTCTCAGTACGGCCGCATCATCACCTCCCGCATCCTGGTGGACCAGGTGACAGGTGTGTGTGTGCGCCCCCAGGTGGGCCCAGGTGTGCTCGGTGCCATCCTGGGCACATCCCTAGGGTGGGGGTCTCAAGGGTCCTGGGGGAGGTGGGACATCCCTGGGAATGTGGGTCCTGGGGGTGGTCCTGGGCAGTCCTGAGGAGTCCTGGGGGGGTCTCAGAGGATCCTGGGGATCCTGGGGGAGGTGGGACATCCTTGGGGTGGGGGGGGGGTCGCTTCTGGGGGAGGTGGGACACTGCTGAGAGGGGAGTTCTGGGTGGTCCTGGGGGTTGGACATCCCTGGGAATGTGAGTCCTGAGGGGTCCTGGGTGGGCCTGAGGGGTCCTGGGGGGTCCTGGGGGTGGTGGGACATCCCTGAGAATGTGGGACCTGGGGGTGGTCCTGGGCAGTCCTGAGGAGTCCTGGGGGGTTCTGGGGGGTCTCAGAGGGTCCTGGGGATCCTGGGGGAGGTGGGACATCCTTGGGGTGGCTGCTGGGGGAGGTGGGACACTGCTGAGAGGGGAGTTCTGGGTGGTCCTGGGGGGTCCTGGGGGTTGGACATTCCTGGGAATGTGAGTCCTGAGGGGTCCTGGGTGGTCCTGAGGGGTCCTGGGAGGTCCTGGGGGAGGTGGGACATCCCTGGGAATGTGGGTCCTGGGGGTGGACCTGAGGAGTCCTGGGGGGTTCTGGGGGGGTCTCAGAGGGTCCTGGGGATCCTGGGGGAGGTGGGACATCCTTGGGGTGGGGGGGGGTCGCTTCTGGGGGAGGTGGGACACTGCTGAGAGGGGAGTTCTGGGTGGTCCTGGGTGGTCCTGGGGGTTGGACATTCCTGGGAATGTGAGTCCTGGGGGGTCCTGGGGGGTCTTGGGGGAGGTGGGACACTGCTGAGAGGGGCGTTCTGGGGGGTCCTGAGGGCTTCTGGTGGCTCCTGGGGGAGGTGGGACACTGCTGGGAGGGGCTGGGGAGGGGGGGACATCCCTGGGAATGCGAGTCCTGGGGGGTCCTGGGCAGTCCTGAGGAGTTCTGGGTGGTCCTGGGGGGCTCTGGGGAGATGGGACTCCCCTTGGGGGAGGGGGGTGGGTGTTCTCCATCCATCCATCCCTTTAGAAGGAATCCCATGAGGCGGGGAAGGGAAGGTTTTGGGTAAGGGGGGCGTCCCAGCTGACCCCCTCCCCCCCTTTTCCCCGCCTCACCTGGGGCAGGTGTGTCGCGGGGGGTGGGCTTCATCCGCTTCGACAAGCGCGTGGAGGCCGAGGAGGCGGTGCGGGGGCTGCACGGGCAGAAGCCCCTGGGGGCGGCCGAGCCCATCACGGTGAAATTCGCCAACAGCCCCGGGCAGAAATCGGGGGGGGCCCTGCTGAGCCTGTGCCCCGGAGCCCGGCGCTACGGGGCCCTGCACCCCCCCCCGCAGCGCTTCCGGTGAGGGGCGGGCCCGGGGGGGGGGCTGGGGGCGTCGGGAATGGGGGTCTTGGGGGGGCTGGGGATGGGAGGTCCATGGGAATGGGGGTCCTGAGGGGTCATGAGGGGTCCTGGGGGGTGGGAGATGCCTGGGAATGGGGGGTCCTGGGGGGGCTGGTGGGGTGGGAGGTTTCTGGGAATGGGGGGTCCTGGGGGGGCTGGGGGGGTGGGAGGTCCCTGGGAATGGGGGGTCCTGGAGGGTCCTGGGGGTTCATGAGGGGGCTGGGGGGGGCGGGAGGTCCCTGGGAATGGGGGGTCCTGGAGGGTCCTGGGGGTTCCTGAGGGGGCTGGGTGGGGGGCATATCTCTGGGAATGGGGGTCCTGGGGGGGGGGGCTGGAGGGTGGGATATTTTTTTGAATGGGGGTCTTGGGGGTCCTGGGTGGTCCTGGGAGGTGGGAGGTGCCTGGGAATGGGGGTCCTGGGGGGTCCTGGGTGGTCCTGGAAGGTGGAAGGTGCCTGGGAATGGGGGTCCTGGGGGGTCCTGGGGGGGCTGGGGGTGGGATATCCCCGGGAATGGAGGTCCTGGGGGTCCTGGGGGGTCCTGGGGGAGCTGGGGGGTTGGATATCCCTGGGAATGGGGGTCCTGGGGGGTCCTGAGGGGTCTTGAGGGGTCCTGGGGGCTGGCAGGTCGCTGGGAATGGGAGTCCTGGGCATCCTGGGGGGGGCTGGGGGGTTGGATATCCCTGGGAATGGGGGTCCGGGGGGGGCTGGGGGTGGGATATCCCTGGAAATTGAGGTCCTGGGGGATCCTGGGGGGGACTGGGGGGGGCTGGGGGGTTGGATATCCTTTGAAATGGGGGTCCCAGGACTCCCAAGGACCCTGGCCGTCCTCAGAGGGGTCTGAGGGGGTGGTCCCCACCCTGGGGACAGGGATATCCCACCCCCCAGGACCCCCCGCCCTTGCTAACATCACCTTGTCCCCCCACCCCAGACTGGACAACCTGCTGAACGTGGCCTATGGGGTGAAGAGGTAACACCCCCCCCTAAACCCCCCAAACCCCCCAAATCCCCCCCAAAACCTGGCCCTCCCCAACCTGGGGACCCTCCCCAGTGCAAGAGGGGACCCATGGGACCCCCCTGGTATCCTCGGGAATGGGGGTCCTGGGGGGTCCTGGGGGGGCTGGGGATTTGGATATCCCCGGGAATGGGGGTCCTGGGGGATGGGAGGTGCCTGGGAATGGAGGTCCTGGGGGTTCTGGGTGGTCCTGGGGGGGCTGGGCAGTTGGATATCCCTGGAAAAAGGGGGTCCTGATAGGTCCTGAGGGGTCCTGGGGGGTCCTGGGGATTGGATATCCCTGGGAATGGGGGTCCTGAGGGGTCCTGGGGGGTTGGATATCCCTGGGAATGGGGGTTCTGAGGGGTCCTGGGGGGTTGGATATCCCTGGGAATGGGGGTTCTGAGGGGTCCTGGGGGGTGGGATATCCCTGGGAATGGGGGTTCCTGGAGGGGTCCTGGGGGTTGGATATCCCTGGGAACGGGGGTCCTGAAGGGTCCTGGGGGGTGGGATATCCCTGGGAATGGGGGTCCTGAGTGGGCTGGAGGATGGGATATCCCTGGGAATGGGGGTCCTGAGGGGTCCTGGGGGGTTGGATATCCCTGGGAATGGGGGTCCTGAGGGGTCCTGGGGGGTTGGATATTCCTGGGAATGGGGATCCTGAGGGGTCCTGGGGGGTTGGATATTCCTGGGAATGGGGGTTCCTGGGGGTTCCTGGGGGGTTGGATATTCCTGGGAATGGGGGTCCTGGGGGGGTCCTGGGGGTTGGGATATCCCTGGGAATGGGGATTCCTGGGGGGGTCCTGGGGGTTGGATATCCCTGGGAATGGGGATCCTGGGATGTCCTGGGGTGTCCTGGGGTCTCCTGGATGCTCCTGGGGGGTCGGATACCCCTGACCCCAGGCCAGCCCCTTGTCGCTGCTGCCCAGGTTCTCCCCTCTGGCCATCGAGGCGGTGCCGGCTCTGGCTGGGGTGGGCTTGGGCGGGACCCCCACCCCAACTCCTGGCCCGGGCTGGTGCATCTTCGTCTACAACCTGGCTCCGGAGGCGGACGAGAGCGTCCTCTGGCAGCTCTTCGGGCCCTTCGGCGCCGTCACCAACGTCAAGGTCATCCGGGACTTCGCCACCAACAAGTGCAAAGGCTTCGGCTTCGTCACCATGACCAACTACGAGGAGGCGGCCGTGGCCATCGCCAGCCTCAACGGCCACCGCCTGGGCGAGCGCGTGCTGCAGGTCTCCTTCAAGACCACCAAGCAGCACAAGGCCTGAAGGGGACGCGCTGGGGCGGGGAGGGGGTCTTCTCCTCGCTGGGGGCGGGGGTCTCTCTCTCTCCTGTCACCGCTGCCGTTGTGGGGACTGAAGCTCTCGGCCGGAGGTTTCTCTTGGGGGGGCGTCGTGGAGAAAGCCGCTGCCTTCGGGGGACCTTCGGGGACGTCCTGGAACCTTGTGGGATCTTTGAGGACCTTTGGAGACCTTTAGGGATCTTCAGGGACCTTTGGGGACCTTCTGGGATCTTTGGAGACCTTTAGGGATCTTCAGGGATCTTTGGAGACCTTTAGGGACCTTCAGGGACCTTTGAGGACCTTTAGGAATCTTTAGGGACCTTCAGGGACCTTTGAAGACCTTTAGGAATCTTTAGGGACCTTCAGGAACCTTCAGGGACCTTTGAGGACCTTTAGGAATCTTTAGGGACCTTCAGGGACCTTCAGGGACCTTTGGGAACCTTCAGGGACCTTTAGGAATCTTTAGGGACCTTCAGGGACCTTTGGGGACCTTCAGGGACCTTCTGGGGGGCACCTTTGGTGAGCACCGTGGGGAAGGTGGAGAAACTCATCTGGAGACCTCGGGGGACCCCTTCCTGTGAGGACCAAACACCTCCTGGGGACCTCGGGGACTGGGGACCCCCCCGCTCCAGGGGCACCGTGGGGACGATGGAGAAATCCACACCAAGACCCAGAGACCTCAGGGTGGTCCCCACCCCACCACAGGGGAACCGTGGAGGAACCCAACTTTAGGTCCTGGGCACCCCCCTCCAAGGACATCCCCAGGATGGAGAAACGCACCTGGAGACTTCGGAGAGACCCCCGGAGACCTCCCCCCTGCTCCATGGCCACTGAGGACACCTGGAGGCACAGCCTGGACACCTGAGGGCTCCTCCAGGTGCTCCAGGGCACTTGGAAGGGGCCCTGGAAAGCCTGGAGACCCCCACCCAACCTGCCCAGGACACTGTGGACACACCTGGGAAAGGCCCCCCCCCGCAGCACCTCTCCCAGGTACCCCAAACCTCACCACTCTGGCAGTGGCCGGACCACCTGGAGCGGTGCCCGCCCCGCCCTTCTCACCTGATCCAGGTGTGTCCAGGTGGGGGCTGTGCCCCTCCCCTCTTCCCTCCACTCCAGGACTCCGGGGGAGGGAGAGGAGAGGGGAGGTTCTGCTCGCTCTCTCTCTCTTTCTTTCCGTGTTTTTTTTTTTTTTCTTTTTCTTTTTATTTTTCCTTGATTTTTTTGGGGGAGGGGGAGGAATTTTTTTTTTGGGGAGGAAGAGCAGAAAAAAATAAGGATTAACGGCGTTTTTTGATTAGATTTTATCAGGTAAGGGGAGGAGCGTGACTGACGCAGGGCAGACCCAAATCCCTCTATTTTTATAGCAGAATATTAAAAAAAAAAAAAAAAAATCCCCCCCCCCCCAAAAAAAACCCCCAAAAATCCCCAAAATCGCCCTTTCCAGAGGGGGTGAGAACTTGTTTTGTGCTCCCTGAGTTCTGTGTGAACCCCCAAGGCAAGTTTTTTTTTTTTGGGGGGGGGGGTCAATGGCACTCAGATCCCAGGGACTCCTCTGGTACCCCCCAAAATCGGGAGGGAGGGGTTCTTGTCACACTTCCCCCCCCCTCCCTCTCCCCTTCCCACCTTCTCCAAAACGGGCATTTTTTGCCCCAAATTTACTCCGCTCGCCGGAGTTTTGGCCACTTGGAGCCTCCTGTCCAAAAAGAACCAACCAAACAAAAAAAAAAAAAGGGCGGAGCCCCCCACCTCAAAAACCCCAACCCTGAATTCCCCCATCCTCCTTATCGTTGTTATTAATTATTCTTAATTATTATTATTATTATTAATTATTCTTGATGTTGTTATTATCATTATTCTTATTGCGATTCTTATTTATTTTCCCTTCGCCGTCGGGATAATTATTTCTCGCTTTTCAGCGGTTTGTTTCCCATTGATTTTCCTATTCTTCCCTGGTTTTTTTCCCCAATCCTGGGTACACCCCAGGACCCCTCTTTTTTCCCCCCTCACCACCTCAGACCCTTCCCAAAAACCCATCCCGGCTCCTGGTTTTTTTGTGTCGTGCCTGTGTGAAGCTTCTTGTAGTTTTAATTATTATTAATATAAGTATTTAGGAGCGACCCCCACCCCCCGTTGTCCAGATCCGCCATCACACCCCCCCACCACAAACTCTGACCCCCCTCCCCGCCACCGCCACCCCCTCTTCCAGGGATCCAGCCCTGGAATTTTGGGGGGCCAGGGGACCCCCAATTCAGTAGCAATAAGGGGTCCCCACCTCATTTTTGGGGGGCCCAAGGCGGGGACAAAATGTGCCCAGGGACCCCCACCCCCCCCCTTGTGGCACTGAGGGACCCCTCGGAGTGGGGACCCCCCCCCCCTCCACTGGCCCCCAACCCCGGACTCGACTCTTTGTATTTTTCATGGGAAAAAAAAAAAATATCGATTAAAAAAAAAAATTTAAAAACTCAGAAGCGTACGTGTTTTCAGCGGGGCGGACATATCCAGCTGGGACTGGGTGGCCAAGGAACCGTCGACCATTTCCCCTCAATTTTCCTGATTTTTCCCCTCACGTTTTCAGCTCTTTTCCCCTCACGTTTCCCCTCACATTTCACACCCTTTTCCCCTCACATTTCCTGCTTTTTCCCCTCATGCTTCCCACCCTTTTTCCCCTCACACTTCCTGCCCTTTTCCCCCTCATGTTTCCCACTTTTCCCCTCACATTTCCCACTCTTTTCCCCACACCTTTCCTGCTCTTTTCCCTTCATGTTTCCCACTTTTCCCCTCACATTTCCCACTCTTTTCCCCTCACACTTCCCGCCCTTTTTCCCCTCACATTTCCCGCTCTTTTCCCCTCATGTTTTCCCGCTCTTTTTCCCCTCACATTTCCCACCCTTTTCCCCTCACGTTTCCCACCGTTTTTCCCCTCACATTTCCCGCTCTTTTCCCCTCACATTTCCCGCTCTTTTCCCCTCACATTTCCCGCTCTTTTCCCCTCACGTTTTCCCGCTCTTTTTCCCCTCACGTTTTCCCGCTCTTTTCCCCTCACGTTTTCCTGCTCTTTTTCCCTCACATTTCCCGCTCTTTTCCCCTCACGTTTTCCCGCTCTTTTCCCCTCACGTTTTCCTGCTCTTTTTCCCCTCACATTTCCCGCTCTTTTCCCCTCACATTTC
Organism: Phylloscopus trochilus trochilus; assembly: GCA_016584745.2. Lineage (NCBI taxonomy): Eukaryota > Metazoa > Chordata > Aves > Passeriformes > Phylloscopidae > Phylloscopus > Phylloscopus trochilus. The sequence goes on along the minus strand of WQNJ02000436.1, from coordinate 13,689 downwards.
CCGCTCTTTTCCCCTCACGTTTTCCCGCCCTTTTCCCCTCACGTTTTCCCGCTCTTTTCCCCTCACATTTTCCCGCTCTTTTTCCCCTCACGTTTTCCCGCTCTTTTCCCCTCACGTTTCCCGCTCTTTTCCCCTCACATTTTCCCGCTCTTTTTCCCCTCACGCTTCCTGCCCTTTTTGCCCTCATAATAAAGGTCCTCCCTAGTTAAACCCTTTAAAATGATGAAAAAAGGGGTTTGCCCCCTCCATTTAAGCATTAAAAATGGAAAAAGAGGCTCCCTCTACGTTTAAACCCCTAAAACAACGGATAAAGAGGGTCTCTCCCCAAACTAAAACCTAAAAATGGTGAAAAATGTGGAATTTCCCTGAATTTAAACCCTTGAAATTGAGGATCCTGCCTCAATTTAATTCTTTTAATGGAATTCTTCCTCAGTTTAACCCCCCAAGAGGTTTCCTCCTGCCATCACGGGTCTTCTCTCAAGAAACACAATTTTGGGGGTATTTTGACACCATTTTTTCCATAAGGTCCCTTAAAACACAGGGCCCCTGTTGATGGAACTCTTAAAAACAGCCCCAAAAGAGGCTCCATTTAATTTAAACCCTTAAAAATTACAGAAAACAGAGATTCCTCCTCAATTTAACCATTGAAACACCGTAAAACTTGGATTCGCCCTCAACTGAACCCCTAAACCAACCGAAAATGGCGATTCCCAGTCAATTAAACCTCTTCAAATCACAGAAGAGGCACACTTTTCCTTCAAACTCAAACCCTTGAAATCCTTTTAAACACTCTTTTCCTTTAATTTTGTCATCTTAAACCCGCAGATGTAACACAGCGCCCTGCCACGGCGCGTGTGCGGGGTGTTGACGTCTCTTTAAATCCGCCGCCATCTTTGAATCGGGCGCGGCGTCGACGTTTCTTTAAACCCGCCGCCATCTTTGAACTGGGCGCGGCGGCGGCTTCGGGCGCGCTAGTGCGCAAGCTCGGAGGGGCAGGACGCCGGAAGTGCGTCATGCGCGGGGCGGAAGCGCGTCAGGCGCAGGGCGGAAGCGGCGGGGACGGGCGGGTGCCGGAGGGGTCGCGGCGGCCGCGCCATGGTGGATTACAGCGTGTGGGACCACATCGAGGTCTCGGACGACGAGGACGAGACTCACCCCAACATCGACACCGCCAGCCTCTTCCGATGGCGGCACCAGGTGCGGCTCGGCCCAGTCCGCGCCGTTTTTCCCCGCTCCGAGCTGGGCGGGAGGGCCGTTCCCATGGCGACCGGGCCCGGGATTCCCTGAGGGGAAGGGGAAGGAGGGGAGGATGTGCGGCTGTTCCCGGTCCCTGGCACCCCCGGGTGGGTGGGATTGGGGGTTTGAGGGGTGGAATCGGGAGTTTGGGGTTGGAATTGGGGATTTTCGGGGCGGGATTGGAGATTTTAGGGGTGGAATTGGGGGTTTGAGGGGCGGAATTGGGAATTTTAGGGGTGGAATTGGAGGTTTGAGGGGCGGAATTGGAGGTTTGAGGGGCGGAATTGGTGATTTTCGGGGTGGAATTAGGGATCTTCAGGATGGAATTGGAGATTTTAGGGCTGGAATTGGAGATTTTCGGGGCGGAATTGGGGGTTTGAGGGGTGGAATTGGGGATTTTAGGGGTAGAATTGAGGATTTTCGGGGCGGAATTGGGGATTTTCGGGGCGGAATTGGGGATTTTCGGGGCGGAATTGGGGATTTTCGGGGTGAAATTGGGTGTTTTAGGGGCGGAATTGGGGGTTTGAGGGGCGGAATTGGGGGTTTGAGGGGCGGAATTGGGGATTTTTGGGGGCGGAATTGGAGATTTTAGGGGTGGAATTGGGGGTTTGAGGGGCGCAATTGGGGATTTTCTGGGCGGAATTGGGGATTTTCGGGGTAGAATTGAGGATTTGAGGGTCGTTTGGATGTTACAAAGGAAAAAAACTCCTCAGCCTTCCGTTTTTACGCTGTGCTACAATCAGAGAACTTACCTTCATCGCACTTTTCAACTCCACAAATAAAAGGAAACGCAGCACAACCTCCTTCTGTTATACATACAGCGTTCGTTTCCATATTTGGGAAAAGCCAGCTCCAAAATAGACATTTATCACCGCTTTATAAACGGTTCTAAACCCTTCTGAGGGTTTGCACCAAATCCTGGGCCAGAATCCCCTGAGCCACCCCCAGTTCCAGGTGCTGCTCCCTCCCAAAATCCTGACCAAAAGCTGGGAATGACCCGTTAAGGATTTTATTTGGGGTTTTTTTTTTCTCCTTTTGAGGCTTGGGTGGAGCGGGTGGAGCAGTTCCAGAAGGAACTGATAACCAAAATCTGGGAATAACCAAAATGTGGGAATAACTGATAACCAGAATCTGGGAATAATCAAAATCTGGGAATAATCAAAATATGGGAATAACTGATAACCAGAATCTGGGAATAACCAAAATCTGGGAATAATCAAAATGTGGGAATAACTGATAAACAGAATCTGGGAAGAACCAAAATCTGGGAATAATCAAAATATGGGAATAACTGATAAATAAAAGCTGGGAATAACCAAAAGCTGGGAATGACCCATTAGGGATTTTATTTTGGTTTTTTTGATTCCCCCTCTTGAGGCCCAGGTGGAGCAGATGAAGCAAAATGTGGGAATAACCCAAATCTGGGAATAACCAAAAGCTGGGAATGACACTTTAAGGATATTTTTTGGGGTTTTTTTTTCCCCTCCCTGAGGCCTGGGTGGAGCGGATGGAGCAATTCCAGAAGGAACTGATAACCAAAATCTGGGAATAACTGATAACCAGAATCTGGGAATGACACTTTAAGGATATTTTTGGGGTTTTTTTCCCCCTCTTGAGGCCTGAGTGGAGCGGATGGCACAGTTCCAGAAACCTGGGAATAACCAAAATCTGGGAATAACTGATAACCAAAATCTGGGAATAACCAAAAACTGAGAATGACCCATTAGGGATTTTATTTTGTTTTTTTTTTTTTTTTCTCCCTTTTGAGGCCCGAATGGAACAGATGGAGCAGGTCCAGAAAGAACTGATAACCCAAATCTGGGAATAACTGACAACCAAAATCTGGGAATGACCCATTAAGGATATTTTTTGGGTTTTTTTTTTTCCCCTCCCTGAGGCCTGGGTGGAGCGGATGGAGCAGTTCCAGAAGGGACTGATAACCAAAATCTGGGAATAACTGATAACCAGAATCTGGGAATGACACTTTAAGGATATTTTTGGGTTTTTTTTTCCCCCTCTTGAGGCCCAAGTGGAGCGGATGGCACAGTTCCAGAAATCTGGGAATAACCAAAATCTGGGAATGACCCATTAAGGATTTTTTTTTAAAATTTTATTTTATTTTTGTTCCCTCTTGAGGCCCGAGTGGAGTGGATGGAGCAGTTCCAGAAATCTGGGAATGACCAAAAGAGCTGGGAATGACCCATTAGGGATTTTATTTTGGTTTTTTTGATTCCCCCTCTTGAGGCCCAGGTGGAGCGGATGAAGCAAAATGTGGGAATAACCCAAATCTGGGAATAACCAAAAGCTGGGAATGACACTTTAAGGATATTTTTTGGGGTTTTTTTTTCCCCTCCCTGAGGCCTGGGTGGAGCGGATGGAGCAGTTCCAGAAGGAACTGATAACCAAAATCTGGGAATAACTGATAACCAGAATCTGGGAAGAACCAAAATCTGGGAATAACTAAAATCTGGGAATTACCAAAATCTGGGAATGACACTTTAAGGATATTTTTTTGGGTTTTTTTTCCCCTCCCTGAGGCCTGGGTGGAGCGGATGGAGCAGTTCCAGAAGGAACTGATAACCAAAAGCTGGGAATAACCAAAATCTGGGAATAACTGATAACCAGAATCTGGGAATAACCAAAATGTGGGAATAATCAAAATGTGGGAATAACTGATAAATAAAAGCTGGGAATAACCAAAAGCTGGGAATGACACTTTAAGGATATTTTTTGGGTTTTTTTTTCCCCTCCTTGAGGCCCAAGTGGAGCGGATGGAGCAGTTCCAGAAATCTGGGAATAACCAAAATCTGGGAATGACCCATTAATGATTTTTTTTAAAAAATTTTTTTTTTGTTCCCTCTTGAGGCCCGAGTGGAGCGGATGGAGCAGCTCCAGAAATCTGGGAATGACCAAAAGAGCTGGGAATGATCCATTAGGGATTTTATTTTGGTTTTTTTTTCCCCCCTCTTGAGGCCCAAGTGGAGTGGATGGAGCAAAATCTGGGAATAACCAAAATCTGGGAATAACCAAAATCTGGGAATGACAAAAATCTGGGAATAACTGACAACCAAAAGCTGGGAATGACACTTTAAGGATATTTTTTGGGTTTTTTTTTCTCCCCTCTTGAGGCTCGGGTGGAGCGGATGGAGCAGTTCCAGGAGGAGAAGGAGGAGCAGGATAACCCAAATCTGAGAATAACCAAAATCTGGGAATAACCAAAATCTGGGAATAACTGTTAACCAGAATCTGGGAATAACCAAAAGCTGGCAATAACCAAAATCTGGGAATGACGCTTTAAGGATATTTTTGGGGGTTTTTTTCCCCCTCTTGAGGTCTAGATGGAGCAGTTCCAGAAGGAGAAGGAGGAGCTGGATAACCCAAATCTGGCAATAACCAAAATCTGGGAATGACTAAAATCTGGAAATAACCAAAATCTGGGAATGACCCATTAAGGATATTTTTGGGGTTTTTTTTTCCCTTTTGAGGCCCGGGTGGAGTGCATGGAGCAGCTCCAGAAGGAGAAGGAGGAGCAGGATAACCCAAATCTGGGAATAACCAAAATCTGGGAATAACTGATAACCCAAATCTGGCAATAACCCATTAATGATTTTTTTTTGGGTTTTTTTCTCCCTTTTGAGGCCCGGGTGGAGCGCATGGAGCAGTTCCAGAAGGAGAAGGAGGAGCTGGATAAAGGCTGCCGGGAGTGCAAGAGGAAACTCGCCGAGTGCCAGAAGAAGATGAAGGAGCTGGAGCTGGCCGAGCCGGGCAGCGGCCGGGGAGAGCTGGAGAAGCTCCAGGCCGAGGCCCAGCAGCTGAAGAACGAGGAGAAGAGCTGGGAGAACAAGCTGGAGGAGCTGAGGAAGAAGGAGAAGAACATGCCCTGGAACGTGGACACGCTCAGCAAGGACGGCTTCAGCAAGGTCAGGGGGTCTTTTGAGGGGTGGGAGATGTTTTTTGGGGGGTGGGAGGGTTTTTTGGGGGGTGGGAGGTTTTTTTTTTGGGGTGGGGGGTGTTTTGGGGGAGCTTCGTCCTCGTTTCTTGAGGGTTCTTCCTCATTCCTTGAGGGTTCCCCCCATTCCTTGAGGGTTTCTCTTCATTCCTTGAGGGTTCCCCCCCATTTTTGGGGGTTCCCTCCGTTTCTTGAGGGTTCTTCCTCATTCCTTGAGATTTCCCCCAGTTCCCTGAGATTTCCCCCCATTTTTGGGGGGTTCCCTCCATTCCTTGAGGGTTCCCTCCTCATTCCTTGAGGTTTCCCCCCATTTTTTGAGGGTTCCTCTTCATTCCTTGAGGGTTCCTTCCTCATTTTTGGGGGGTTCCCCCCAATTTCTTGAGGGTTCCTCCCTCATTCCTTGAGGGCTCCCCCAATTCCTTGAGGGTTCCCCCATTTTTGGGGGGTTCCCTCCATTCCTTGAGTGTTCCTCCCTCGTTCCTTGAGGGTTCCCCACATTCCTTGAGGAGTTCCCCTCATTCTTTGAGGGTTCACGCAATTCCTTGAGGGTTCCCTCCTCATTCCTTGAGATTTTCCCCCATTCCTTGAGGTTTCCCCCCATTTTCTGAGGGTTCCCCCCCATTCCTTCAGGGTTCCCCCCATTTTTGGGGGTTCCCTCCATTCCTTGAGTGTTCCTCCCTCATTCCTTGAGGTTTCCCCCAATTCCTTGACGTTTCACCCCATTCCTTGAAGTTCCCTCCTCATTTTTTCAGGGTTCCCCCCAATTCCTTGAGGGTTCCTTCCTCATTTTTTGGGGGTTCCCCCCATTCCTTGAGGATTCCCTCCTCATTTTTTGAGGGTTCCCCCCCATTCCTTCAGTGTTTCCCCCAATTCCTTGAGGGTTCCTCCCATTCCTTGAAGTTCCCTCCTCATTTTTTCAGGGTTTCCCCCAATTCCTTGAGGGTTCCTTCCTCATTTTTTGGGGGTTCCTCCCTCATTCCTTGAGGGTTCCCCCCCATTTTTTGGGGGTTCCTCCCTCATTCCTTGAGGGTTCCCCCCCATTTTTTGGGGGTTCCTCTCTCATTCCTTGAGGGTTCCTCCCATTTTTTGGGGGGTTCCCCCCATTCCTTAAGGTTTCCCCCCATTTTTGGGGGTTCCCTCCATTCCTTCAGTGTTCCTCTCTCATTCCTTGAGGTTTCCCCCAATTCCTTGACGTTTCACCCCAATTCCTTGAGGGTTTCTTCTCATTCCATGAGTGATGCCCTCATTCCTTGACGTTTCACCCCAATTCCTTGAGGGTTTCTTCTCATTCCATGAGTGTTGCCCCCATTCCTTGAGGGTTCCTCCCATTCCTTGAAGTTCCCTCCTCATTTTTTTAGGCTTCCCTCCAATTCCTTGAGGGTTCCCCAATTTCTTGAGGTTTCTCTCAATTCCTTGAGGGTTCCCTCCTCATTTTTTGGAGGGTTCTCCCTCATTCTTTGAGGTTTCCCCAATTCCCTGAGGATTCCCCCCAATTCCCTGAGGGTTTCCCCCATTTTTTGAGGGTTCCCCCCACCCCAAACCCCTTCTCCTGCTGCCCCCCAGAGCGTTTTCAACGTGAAGCCCGAGGAGAAGGAGGAGACGGAGGAGCAGAAGGAGAAGAAGCACAAAACCTTCGTGGAGCGATACGAGAAGCAGATCAAACACTTTGGTGAGAGGAATTTTTTGGCAGGAGGGGTTTTAGGGAGCTGGGAAGGGCTTTTTTGGGGTTCTGCAAGCTTGGGAACACCCCCACCCTGTGTCGGGAGCAGCCCAAAATCTTCTTGCTGTGCTGAAAATTTTGAGGATTTTAAGGGGTTTTCCTGTTTTGGTTTTTTTTTTCTTTCCCTCGATTGGAATTCAGGGTCAAGAGGGTGGGATTGAGGGTTTGGGGTTGGAATTGAGGATTTTAGGGATGGAATTGGGGATTTTGGAGCAGAATTTGGGATTTTAGGGGTGGAATTGTGGGTTCAAAGGGCGGAATCAGGGGTTTGAGTTTGGAATTGGGCATTTTAGGGGTGGAATTTGGGGTTCAAAGGGTGGAATTAGGGATTTTCGGGGTAGAATTGGGGATTTTGGGCTGGAATTGGGCATTTTAGGGGTGGAATTTGGGGCTCAAAGGGTGGAATCAGGGGTTTGAGGTTGGAATTGGTGATTTTAGGGGCGGAGTTGGGGATTTTGGGGGCTGAATTGGGGATTTTAGGGGTGGAATTGAGGAATTTAGGGGCAGAATTGGGGATTTTAGTGGCGGAATTGGGGATTTTAGGGGTGGAATTGGGGAATTTAGGGGAAGAATTGGGGATTTTAGAGGTGGAATTTGGGTTTCAAAGGGTGGAATTGGGGATTTTGGGGCGGAATTGGGGATTTTAGGGTGGAATTGGGGATTTTAGGGGCGGAATTTGAGATTTTAGGCCGGAACCAGGGATTTGAGGTCGCATTTGGGCATTTAGGGCTGCAATTAAAAGCTGAGTGGTACCAAAAGTGCTCTCAGGGCCAGGAATTCGGGGTTCAGCAGCACAACTCAGGGTGGGGAGTTGAAGGAAACTCCGGCTCCCCCTTCCCTGGGGAGGTTCCCTGGCTGAGCAGGGGGGGATTTCTCCCCCTTCCCCCCTTCCCCAGGGATGCTGAGGCGTTGGGACGACAGCCAGAAATTCCTGTCGGACAATCCTCACCTGGTCTGCGAGGAGACAGCCAACTACCTGGTCATCTGGTGCATCGACCTGGAGGTGGAGGAGGTGAGGGATTTGGGGTGAAATTGGGAAAAAATCCCGATTTTTTTGGCTGGAATTGCTTTGTTCTCACCTTGGTCATTTGGTGTATCCACCTGGAGGGGTGAAATTGGGAAAAATTTGGGAAAAAATCCCAAATTTCCAGCCTGGAATTGCTTTGTTCTCACCTTGGTCATCTGGTGCATCGACCTGGAGGTGGAGGAGGTGAGAAATTGGGGTAAAATTGGGGTGAAATTGGGAAAAAATCCCGATTTTTTTGGCTGGAATTGCTTGGTTCTCACCTTGGTCATTTGGTGTATCCACCTGGAGGGGTGAAATTGAGGTGAAATTGGGAAAATTTTGGGGAAAAAATCCCAAATTTCCAGCCTGGAATTGTCTCATTCTCACTTTGGTCATCTGGTGCATTGACCTGGAGGTGGAGGAGGTGAGAAACTGGGGTAAAATTGGGGTGAAATTGGGAAAAAATCCCGATTTTCCTGGCTGGAATTGCTTGGTTCTCACCTTGGTCATTTGATGTATCCACCTGGAGGTGGAGGAGGTGAGGGATTTGGGGTGAAATTGGGAAAAAATCCCGATTTTTTTGGCTGGAATTGCTTGGTTCTCACCCTGGTAGTCTGGTGCATTGACCTGGAGGGGTGAAATTGGGAAAAATTTGGAAAAAAATCCCAAATTTCCAGCCTGGAATTGTCTCATTCTCACCTTGGTCATCTGGTGCATTGACCTGGAGGGGTGAAATTGGGAAAAATCCCAATTTTCCAACCTGGAATTGTCTCATTCTCACTTTGGTCATCTGGTGCATCCACCTGGAGGTGGAGGAGGTGAGAAATTGGGGTAAAATTGGGGTGAAATTGGGAAAAAATCCCAATTTTTTTGGCTGGAATTGCTTTGTTCTCACCTTGGTCATCTGGTGCATCCATCTGGAGGTGGAGGAGGTGAGGATTTGGGGTGAAATTTGGAAAAATCCCAATTTTCCAACCTGGAATTGTCTCATTCTCACCCTGGTCATGCGGTACATCCACCTAGAGGGGTGAAATTGGGGTGAAATTGGGAAAAAATCCCAATTTTCCAGCCTGGAAATACCTTATTCTCATGGCACACCACAAAAAAAACCCCAAAACCCCACAAAACAAACAAACAAACAAACAGATCCAAAAAACCACCACAAAAACCCACCAAAAAAAGCCCAAAAACCACAAGAAAACCCTGAAAAACCCTGAAAAAAACCCCCAAATCCAAAGACCACAAAAAACAAAAACCAAAACCAAACAACCAAAAAACAAACCAACAAACAAAAAACACCAGAAACCCCCCAAAAACCTCAAAAAAAAACCCCACAAAACCCCCCCAAACTTCCCCAAGTTTGGGCTGAGTGCAGAATGGGGAGATTTTGGGGCATTTGGGGGGATTTTGGGTTTTTTTTGTGGTAATTTTGGGGTTTTTTTGGTTTTTTTGAGGGGGGATATTGGGGTTTTTTGGGGGGGATTTTGTGCTGATTTGGGGTTTTTTTGTGGTAATTTTGGGGGGTTTTTTGTGGTAATTTTGGAGGTTTTTTGGGGGGATTTTGTGGTAATTTTGGGGATTTTTTGGTTTTTTTGGGGTAATTTTGGGGTTTTTTTATGGTAATTTTGTGGCTTTTTGTGGTAATTTTGGGGGTTTTTTTGGGTTTTTTTGTGCTAATTTTGGGGTTTTTTGGGTAATTTTGGGGGCTTTTTGGTTTTTTGTGGTAATTTTGGGGGTTTTTTATGGTAATTTTGGGGTTTTTTATGGTAATTTTGTGGCTTTTTGTGGTAATTTTGGGGTGTTTTTGGGGTTTTTTGTGGTAATTTTGGGGTGTTTTTTTGGTTTTTTTGTCATAATTTTGGGGTTTTTTTGTGGTAATTTTGGGGAGTTTTTTGGGTTTTTTGTGGTAATTTTGGGTTTTTTGTGGTAATTTTGGGTTTTTTTGTGGTAATTTTGGGGTTTTTTTGTTTTTTTGTCGTAATTTTGGGGGTTTTTGTGGTAATTTTGGGGTTTTTTTGCGTGTTTTTTGGGATTTTCACCCTCTTTCCCCCGCAGAAACACGCGCTGATGGAGCAGGTGGCTCACCAGACCATCGTCATGCAGTTCATCCTGGAGCTGGCCAAGAGCCTCAAGGTGGATCCCAGGGCTTGCTTCCGGCAGTTTTTCACCAAAATCAAGGTAAAAAACCAACCCAAAACCCCAAAAATCCACCCTGGGCACCCCAAAATCCCAAAAATCCACCCTGGGCACCCCAAAATCCACCCTGGGCACCCCAAAATCCCAAAAAACCACCCTGGGCACCCCAAAAATCCACCCTGGGCACCCCAAAATCCCAAAAATCCACCCTGGGCACCCAAAAATCCACCCTGGGCACCCCAAAATCCACCCTGGGCACCCCAAAATCCCAAAAATCCACCCTGGGCACCCCAAAATCCACCCTGGGCACCCAAAAATCCACCCTGGGCACCCAAAAATCCACCCTGGGCACCCCAAAATCCACCTGGGCACCCAAAAATCCACCCTGGGTACCCCAAAATCCCAAAATCCACCCTGGGCACCCCAAAATCCCAAAAATCCACCCTGGGCACCCCAAAAATCCACCCTGGGCACCCAAAAATCCACCTGGGCACCCAAAAATCCACCCTGGGCACCCCAAAATCCCAAAAAACCACCCTGGGCACCCAAAAATCCACCCTGAGCACCCCAAAATCCAAAAAAACCACCCTGGACACCCCAGAATCCACCCTGAGCACCCCAAAATCCCAAAAATCCACCCTGGGCACCCAAAAATCCACCCTGGGCACCCCAAAATCCACCCTGGGCACCCCAAAACCCCAAAAATCCACCTGGGCACCCCAAAATCCCAAAAATCCACCCTGGGCACCCAAAAATCCACCCTGAGCACCCCAAAATCCCAAAAATCCACCCTGGGCACCCAAAAATCCACCCTGGGCACCCAAAAATCCCAAAATCCACCCTGGGCACTCAAAAATCCACCCTGGGCACCCCAAAATCCACCCTGAGCACCCCAAAATCCACCCTGGGCACCCCAAAATCCCCAAAATCCACCCTGGGCACCCCAAAATCCCAAAAATCCACCCTGGGCACCCCAGAATCCCAAAATCCACCCTGGGCACCCCAAAATCCCAAAAAACCACCCTGGGCACCCAAAAATCCACCCTGGGCACCCCAACATCCCAAAAATCCACGCTGGGCACCCCAAAATCCACGCTGGGCACCCCAAAATCCCAAAAATCCACCCTGGGCACCCCAAAATCCCAAAAATCCACCCTGGGCACCCAAAAATCCACCCTGGGCAGCCCAAAATCCCAAAAATCCACCCTGGGCACCCAAAAATCCACCCTGGGCACCCCAAAATCCACCCTGGGCACTCCAAAATCCCAAAAATCCACCCTGGGCACCCCAAAAATCCACCCTGGGCACTCCAAAATCCCCAAAAATCCACCCTGGGCACCCCAAAAATCCACCCTGAGCACCCCAAAATCCCAAAAATCCACCCTGGGCACCCCAAATTCCACCCTGGGCACCCCAAAATCCCAAAAAACCAACCTGGGCACCCAAAAATCCACCCTGGGCACTCCAAAATCCCAAAAATCCACCCTGGGCACCCCAAAAATCCACCCTGAGCACCCCAAAATCCCAAAAATCCACCCTGGGCACCCAAAAATCCACCCTGAGCACCCCAAAATCCCAAAAATCCACCCTGGGCACCCAAAAATCCACCCTGGGCACCCCAAAATCCCAAAAATCCACCCTGGGCACCCAAAAATCCACGCTGGGCACCCCAAAATCCCAAAAATCCACCCTCGGCACCCCAAAATCCACCTGGGCACCCCAAAATCCCAAAATCCACCCTGGGCACCCCAAAATCCCAAAAATCCACCCTGGGCACCCAAAAATCCACCCTGGGCACCCAAAAATCCCAAAATCCACCCTGGGCACCCCAAAATCCCAAAAATCCACCCTGGGCACCCCAAAATCCCAAAATCCACCCTGGGCACCCCAGAATCCACCCTGAGCACCCCAAAATCCCAAAAATCCACCCTGGGCACCCCAAAATCCCAAAATCCACCCTGGGCACCCAAAAATCCACCCTGGGCACCCCAAAATCCACCCTGAGCACCCCAAAATCCCAAAAATCCACCCTGGGCACCCCAAAATCCACCCTGAGCACCCAAAAATCCACCCTGGGCACCCAAAAATCCCAAAATCCACCCTGGGCACCCCAAAATCCCAAAAAACCACCCTGGGCACCCAAAAATCCACCCTGGGCACCCCAAAATCCACCCTGGGCACCCCAAAATCCCAAAAATCCACCCTGGGCACCCCAAAATCCACCCTGAGCACCCCAAAATCCCAAAAATCCACCCTGAGCACCCCAAAATCCACCCTGGGCACCCCAAAATCCACCCTGAGCACCCAAAAATCCACCCTGGGCACCCCAAAATCCACCCTGGGCACCCCAGAATCCACCCTGAGCACCCCAAAATCCCAAAATCCACCCTGGGCACCCCAAAATCCTTCCATGACCTGAGCCAACCCCAAATTCCCACGGGTTTAGGGTCAGAATTTTTTTTATTTTTTGAGGTTTGAGTGGTGGGGTTTGGGGGGAATGGGTGGGATTGGGGTGGGAATTGGGGGTTTTGGGGGTGGAATTGAGGATTTTCGGGGTGGGATTGGGGATTTTGGGGCGGAATTGGGGATTTTGGGGGTGGGATTGGGGATTTTGGGGATGGAATTGGGGATTTAGGGGTGGAATTGGGGATTTTAGGGGTGGAATTAGGGGATGGGATTGGGTACGATTAGGTAGGATTTGGATGGGATTTGTTGGGATTTGGATGGGATTTGTTGGGATTTGGATGGGATTTGTTGGGATTTGGGTGGGATTTGTTGGGATTTGGATGGGATTTGTTGGGATTTGGGTGGGATTTGTTGGGATTTGGATGGGATTTGTTGGGATTTGGGTGGGATTTGTTGGGTTTTGGGTGGGATTTGTTGGGATTTGGATGGGATTTGTTGGGATTTGGATGGGATTTGTTGGGATTTGGATGGGATTTGTTGGGTTTTGGATGGGATTTGTTGGGATTTGGGTGGGATTTGTTGGGATTTGGATGGGATTTGTTGGGATTTGGGTGGGATTTGTTGGGATTTGGATGGGATTTGTTGGGTTTTGGGTGGGATTTGTTGGGATTTGGATGGGATTTGTTGGGATTTGGATGGGATTTGTTGGGATTTGGATGGGATTTGTTGGGTTTTGGATGGGATTTGTTGGGATTTGGGTGGGATTTGTTGGGATTTGGATGGGATTTGTTGGGATTTGGGTGGGATTTGTTGGGATTTGGATGGGATTTGTTGGGATTTGGATGGGATTTGTTGGGATTTTGGGTGGGATTTGTTGGGTTTTGGATGGGATTTGTTGGGTTTTGGATGGGATTTGTTGGGATTTGGATGGGATTTGTTTGGATTTGGATGGGATTTGTTTGGATTTGGATGGGATTTGTTTGGATTTGGATGGATTTGTTGGGTTTGGTGGGATTTGGGTGGGATTTGGATGGGATTTGTTGGGATTTGGATGGGATTGTTGGTTTGGGTGGGATTTGGATGGGATTTGTTGGGTATTTGGTGGGATTTGTTGGGATTTGGATGGGATTTGTTGGGATTTGGGTGGGATTTGGATGGGATTTGTTGGGATTTGTATGGGAGTTGTTGGGATTTGTTGGGATTTGTTGGTTTGGGTGGGATTTGTTGGGATTTGGA